>BQNB010017493.1:49401-69845 GCA_026074375.1 Tanacetum coccineum
TAAACGCGTAAAACCCTAAAAATAAATTGTGAATTTCATAATGTCATACAATGACCTAAAATACGAGGTGTTATAGTGTTAATGATAGGACAGAATGTACCTCTTTTAGGGTGTGAAATGACCCCTATTTATAGGCAAGCCCAATACTAGGGTTTCCTAATATTTTGCTTGCGACTGTTAGTAGCCGGAGTGGGTCCCTTGTCGGGCAAGGGTCCACGTGTAATCGTGTCTGCGGACGTGAGTATCCTTCCGCAGTCCGTGTTTGACTTTCCGACTCGTCACCGTGTTTGTCCGCGGACGGCTCTCCGATCTAGGTGCCACGACTCTTTTAAAGGTACTCACCGTGCTCTTTGGAATATCCGCGAGGTGACCCCTTGTCAGGCTAGCTAGTATTTAGGCCTGGCCCGCACCCACCCCCCCCCCCACTCATCGCAGTATATTCCTCTGAAAAACTCAAGCCCAGTTACAGTCTTGGCTTGTCGGCACATATCCTCTCCTCCCACCACAGTACTACAGTTATCTCATCATAAGATACGACGTCATCAGTTATCTCCATCAAAGATACCGAATTCCAGGTAACATACCAGATTACCCCAAATTTGATGTAAGACCACATTCTCAAACTTGAATCAAGAACATATGTATATAGTCAAGCCGTCCCGTGGGTTTCAGGGTTGTGCTATAATAAAAAAAAGTGCTGCTGACAAAGTCGTTATGTAGATATTGATCGACGCTCTTCTTAATAACAACAAAGAAAGATTGACATTTGAACATGCAAAATTTTAATATATTCAAAAATAAATTTATGTAACTATTACAGTTATAACTAGGGTAAACACCATTTAATAACTTACTATTTTTAGTGTCTCATTATGAACCGTATACTAAATTAAATACCATTGTGAACCACGAAAACTAGTAATAGCATGTTTTTTTGTTACCAGTTTGACCGGTCATATTTGACTTTCTTAAATTCCACATCATTTTCAATTTTTTTTATATATTCACCTCATTTTTCGCTCCAATTTTTTCCCTCTAATTTTTTTTCACTTTTCCCTCCATTCTTTGATGAGCTAATTACTGAATTTTGGAGAATACAGATTTGTTAGAAAAGGTAATATACAACTTCGGGTACCATTACACTCTTCAACTCATTTCTGGTCAAAATTTGTCAAAATGGGTTCGGATCAGAACACGTTAAGGTCTGAGGTAGATACATCAGCTCCCATTGAGTCTGTGATGGAGGCCATAACCCGATGCATGCGGACAAGGTCTGATACCTATCGTCTCTCTGATGGGACAAGGTCTAAAATCACATTCTACTTCATGCTCTCTTCATCTCTTTTTCGTCTCTCTAATGGAGTCTTCTCGGAAGAGCTTTCTGAAGCCATATCTATCAAGCGTATGGAGAAAACTACACACTTTCATTTTTTCTTCCATGATATCCACAGTGGTAATAGCCCATCGGCAATCAAGATCACGGGTACCCCAGATTCTAGCTTCTTTGGAGACACGTACATGATGGATAACGCATTGGCAGAAGGCCAAGAGGCGTCAACCAAGATGGTTGGAAAGGCACAAGGAACGTATACATTTGCAGTTAAAAATGAAGCAGCATTGCTTATGGTGGTAAATTATGAGTTTAATGAAGGAGAGTTTAATGAGAGTAGTATTAGTTTGCTCAGGCGGAATCCAATAATGGCTGATGTGAGAGAGATGCCGATTGTTGGAGGAAGTGGGCGGTTTAGGTATGCTAGTGGGTATGCTTTGGCGCATACGGTTTGGTTTGATCCTAACACAGGGGATGCCATTGATGAATACAATGTATATGTGAAACATTACTAAAATGTGGATTCGCGATATCATCATTTGGCAGAAGCTGCGCTGGCTCTTCCTGGCCTCCAAGAGCTACATGGTAGCACAACATATTCAGCAATTACTGTAAATTACTAATGCTTTAGGTAAACAGAGCCACAAGTCATCAAACAAATTCTAATAGTATATGTGTAGCATGTCATACCTTCTTCATGTAACAACTCTTCGCCTGACTGAAGACCTTTGCTTCGCATATGACTGATGTCTATGACATCGTCAACATCAACGTAGACATCTACAAGACAACAACTATGTCAATATGATTAACAACAATATAAAAACAAATTGCATAGAGAAAGAGTATATACCAAGCTCCTTTGGCACCCAACCAGTTTCTATAACAATTTTTCTCATATGCAACACTAAATAATCTGGGAATGAATAGGGATGGCACCCGTGGGTAATGGGTATGGGTTCATCAAACCCATCACCCGAACCCGTGATTTTTTCTCACCCGCCACCCACCCATCACCCACCAATGGGTATAACTTTTTACCCATACCCATGCCCGTGGGTACCCATCGCCGGTGGGTAAACCCGTGGGTTTGTGAAATGGAACAAAATCATAAAACCATGATATGTAAACTAACTATGAAACTAGGTAATAAGACATCATATCAATTTTCTAAATACCAAGTTCACAGAATAATAAGACATTGTCTGAAACTAGAAAAATTATAATCATCATTACACCATAATTCACATACATGTATGAGGATTATCATGTTATATATCTTGAATAGTTGGATCTTTCATATTTCATTCGTTTAGTCTTTGTAACTCAAAAAAACTATTAGTTTCATGTGTAGTCTAAAATATCTAGTAGTTATTGCTAATATTCGAACAACCTCACAAATATTTAAGTAGTATAATAAATTTTATTTTTACACAAATGGGTTTAGGGGTACACCGTGGGTATTTAGGCGGGTACGCTCGTGGGTTTCTTAAATGGGTACACCCATAATGGGTATGCATTACCCATCACCCACCTGCCACCTACCGATGGGTATAAATTCTCACCCACAACCCACCCGCGGGTGAAAAATAACAGGATTACCCACCCATTTACATGCGGGTACCCATGGGTTATGGGTTTTTCTTGCCCGTTGCCATCCCTAGGAATGAAGTCAGGCCTGTAGTTTTATATGAAGGCAAAAGCAATAATAAATAAATAAAACAAGATAATGTGTTCTACATAAAATTTCAAAAGTCATATCTACTTAATAGCCTTGGAAGGTGCGCATGAAAAATAACAGGTAACAAAGACCAAAGTGTAAACCAGAGGTGGTAAAATCGGGGGTTCAAGTAAATGGTCAAAGAAATTCCGTTAAAGAAAACAGAGAGATGTAAAACAAAGTGCATATGTTTTCTTTTTTTCAAATAAAGAAAACATAGAGATACACAATTGATGGGGCCCACAAAAAGAAAATAAATGGGTATAAGGTAAAATGGGTAAAAAGTCATCAGGTCAACAAAACCGAGTCAAAATATCGGGTCATACGGTTTAAACCTTCCACCGTGATAAGTTAAAGAAAAAAAATAATAAAATAATAATGACATGGAAATAACCTGCTGCTTCTCGGTTTCATGGTTCATAATGGTATTTAATTAATTTAGTACATGGTTCATAATGAGACACTGAAAATAGTAAGTTGTTCATAAATGATGTTTACTTATAACTATTTAAAAATATCAAAGCAAATGTGTTACACTCATCACCGTACCATCTTTTAACATATATTAAACAACACAGATTTCCACTCGTGCGTTGTCGCAGAGAGCGTCTGTATACAATTGTATTGCACGCTACGTAGTAGTCAGATTTTCCTAACCTAAGATCAATTTTCACGTGCTATCTATAAATATGTTTTAAAAGCACGTGTTAATATTTTTGAAAGAGTGGACGCCAAACATTAAATTAAGTTCCTTTTGATTTTTGCAAAATCGGTCCAGTCATAACCTGGGCCCGATTTTAGAAAACAATTGTTATTCGATTATTATTTTTGTTCTTGTTGATTTCCCATTGCTATTAGTTAGTAAAGAAAGGGTGAATAAACATATATACGACACTTATGCAAAGCTTAAAGAAACACAAACACATGTCCAAAAATTCACTAATAGAATACGAAAAAAAGAAACCGAAATACCATACATTAAATAAACACAAAAAAGAAACCGAATTAGAAAATTGAAAGTGCAAATCTCTCACATGAGTAAGAGACGTAGTGAGGCAGATCTTATTCTTGACTTTAAGGACTTAGATTCTCAGAACATAGAATTAAAAGAAAATGTCATTGTTCTTCAAAAACAAAATGAGCTTTTTAGGCTAGAGAATAAAAAATTAAGCAGCATTACAAGGAATTTTATGATTTATAAGGCTAATGTGTTGCTAAAATATTGAAAAGGACATCTTTTTGTTATCTGAGAAAAGAGGAAACTAAAGGCTCAGCTAAAAAGAAAAATGTAATGCGTCACTATGAATACTGTAAAACCAAAGGTTCTTGCCCCTGGTATGTATGCAATCGATGTTGAACCAATCCCTCCTTACAATAGGAACAATAGGGAAGCTCACCTAGATTATCTCAACCATCTTAAAGAAAGTGTAGAAATACTTCGTGAGATTGTAAAAGAGGCTAGAATTAAATAACCATTAGATAATGCGCTTGAATATGCCTGCCTTTACACTAAAAGATCTCAGGAATTGTTAGAATATGTGATTGGCACTTGTCCGAAAGAATTCAGTACAAGAGATAAAAAGGTTGCTACTACCCCTTTTAATAGGAAAAAGCAAGTGACTTTTAAGGAAACATGCAAAACTTCAACTAATAACACACAAACACATGTTGAGCACCAGAAAGTGCAAAAGACTAATGTACCTGTGATTCCTTCTACAGGAGTAACAATTCACTGAAGCTAGGGGTCAAAGCTAGGGTAATATAAAGAACAATAGGATCTTGTCGGCTAAAAGTGACTACAAGAAGAAAGTAGAAGATCGCCCTAGGAACAATAAGTATAATCTGAAACAAGAGAATCGTGTTGATTCTAGTATTAGCTATAAGCGTACTGTAATTAATTTGAATTCTAAAGATGTGTGCAAGACATGTAACAAATGCTTAATTTGCTAATCATGATAAGTGTGTTGTGAAATATTTAATGTTTTTTCATGCCCACCCTGTTAAAAATGTTTTTTCGGCAAAGTTAAGCAGGTTTGGAAGAAAGGAAAACTGTTTGCTAATGTTGGTTATTAGTGGAAGCCCACTGGAAAGAAATTCACTTTAGGAGAACAGTGCCCTTTAACTAGGTAAACTAAATCCAAGGTAGTGCCTTTAAAGCAACCTAAACCGTTAGTACTAGTGAAATTATGATCACTGAGAGATTTAGTAACACTACTCAAAAACCATTAACTAGGTACAAACATAGAAACAAAAAGGACAAGATAATTTCCACTGGCATTCCCACTACAGCTAAGACACTGACAATTGATGCTCCTATGAAATATAATACTATTTCTGCTAACCAATAGGATCCCAACAGAAATTAGGGATCCGAAATACCAAACTCTCTATCTTTGTTTGTTTTTCGAATTGCAGGTTGTACAGATCGTCCGGTGGTATTTGGACTCAGGCTGTTCAAAACATATGACGAGGAATCGCTCACGACTCAAGAATTTTGTGAAAAAGTTCATCAAGATAGTCAGATTCAGGAATGATCATTTCGGTGCTGTCATGGGTTATGGAGACTACATGATGGTGACACTGATACCAAGGTATATTGTATGGAATGGACTTGGACACAATCTCTGTTATGTAGGGGGGTTGACAATTATTGTTCAGATTCTTGAAAGTTTCATTCAGAAAACATGCGTGTTATGTTACATGTAGATGGTGTGGAGTTACTTAAAGGTTATCATGGCTCAAATCTGTATACTATCTCGGTTGAAGACATGATGAAGTCTTCTCCAATCTGCTTATTGTCAAAAGCCTCCAAGAACAAATCATGGTCGTGGCATCGTCGGCTAAATCATTTAAACTTCAGTACCATCAATGATCTTGCAAAAAAAGATTTGGTAAGAGGCTTACCAAGGTTGAAGTTTGAGAAAGACCATCTTTGCTCTGCTTGTCAACTAGGAAAGAGCAAGAAGTATACCCACATACCCAAATCTGAAAACACCATTATGGAAGTCTTACATACCCTTCATATGGATTTATGTGGACCAATAAGAGTGCAGAGTATTAATGGGAAGAGATACATTTTGGTCATCGTTGATGATTATTCAAGATTTACACGGGTTAAGTTTTTGAGATCAAAAGATGAAACTCCAGAGTTTGTTATTAAATTTCTAAAGCAAATACAAGTTGGTCTCTATAAAACTGTCAGATTCATCCGAACAGATAATGGCACAGAATTTGTTAATCAAAAACCCCCAAAAAAAACCAAAAAGTTCTGACTGAATTCTATGAAAGTGTCGACATCACTCACCAAAAATATGTTCTAAGAACTCCTCATGCGATTAATGGCACAGATTCCTACTCTTGTGGAAGCTGCTTGGACAATGGTGATATTTTCTAAAACTCTGATGTTTTTATGGATAAAGTTGTTGCTACTACTTGTTACACCCAAAACAGGTCCCTAATTCATACTCGTCACATCAAAGCCCCATATGAGCTTGTGCATGGTAAGAAACCTGATCTTACATTTCTTTGAGTTTTTGGTGCTCTATGTTATCCAACAAATGACAGCGAAGACCTTGGAAAATTGAAAGCAAAAGCAGATATTGGGATTTTCATTGGTTATGCTCCTAATAGGAAGGGTTATAGAATCTTCAAAAAGAGAACCCGAAGAATCATGGAAACAATTCATGTCTAATTCGATGAGCTGACTGAGCAAATGCTCCTGTGACATCAGTTCAGGGCACAGAGTCTATTTGATGACGCCTCGACAAACCGTTCAGGGACTCGTACAATCCAGTCCCTGCGTGTCCTTATGTACACCAACCAATAAAGATCTTAAGATTTTATTCTAAACGATGTTCGATGAATACTTTGAACCCCCTAGTGTTGAAAGAGCGGTACCTCTTGCTCCTGCAGTTCAAGTTCCAGTTGTTTTAGCCGGTACACCTTCTTCTACTCTCATGTGTTTCTCTCTCTAGAAACTAGCCAAATCCAAGAATCGACCCCGTGTTATGATATATGATATACCACAAAGGTGTTACAGCTGGACCTACGTTCAAAGACAACCCTTTTGCTCAAGCTAACAACGATCCCTTTGTAAACCCTTTTGCTCTAGAACCTAGTTCGGAAAAGTCATCATCAGGGGATGTTAGTACAACTGAATCCAACCAAGTTATTCAACCACATGATCATCTCAAAAAATGGACCAAGCATTACCCGATGGATAATGTAATTGGCAATCCTTCTCGTCCAGTATCCACCAGAAACCTACAAAAAGCATACAAATCAAAAAATAGAAAATACCAAAAATATTTTTCAAGACATGTCTTCTGAAAATCGATAATATTTACGGACCTAGAAATATCGTTCAATAATGACACGAGTCTTTAAATAAAGTTCGAGCAGACGTTCAAACTTTTAAAACATGTCTTCATGGCTTGCAGTTATTTCAGACTGCAACCCGCTTTTCAGACTGAGGAAAGCATGTCGTCAAAAAGACAGTTGTTCCTGAAAACGGGTAATTAATATTTCCCGGGTATGGATTACTTCATATCTATGCATCATAGGTTATGGATACTTTGTTCATAACCCAGGTTTGATTAAAAGAGTAATGTACGTTTCAGTGCGTTATTTCTTCTTAAAGAAGAGTAATCTTCTTTTTTAACCAAATAATTTTCTTCATTGGTTCTTCAAAATTATTTGTGTTAACCATGGTGGAAAAAGTGTTGTTATAAAATTAATCAGTTGGTGCTTTTAAAACAAATTTGACACTCAATCAACGACTACAACTCTTTAAATAGAAAACGGGTCATTGTTTAAGGGGGATAGTGATTTCAAATTTATCTCATGAAACGGGTTTCTAAAAACATCACAAAATTAACAAAAAAGGTTTTGTATTTAAAAGGGGTTATAATTTGAAGGGGAGTTAATTAATTTTAACTCAAAGGGCTAAAGTTGTCAATTGTTAGAAAGTTTAGGGGCTTAAATGCAATTTGCTATTTGTTTCCTAAATCTTTAAAACTACAAGGACTAAAGTTGCCATTTCCCAAACTAGTTATCATTTAAAACACACACACACTCGCAAACCGCCACCTTCATTGTTGTTTCTTCAAAATCTTGATTTTGTGTTTGATTCTTGCTAAGGTATCATTTAAAACTTATTCTACATCATTAGATCTAACTTTAGGTTAATGGAATTGTATCAAAACACATTAAATCGAGTAGAATCGCTAAAAACGACTTAGGGTTTCACGAAAACTTAATGTTGTTTCAAAATGGAATTAGGTGGGTGAGATAGATGCGTTTAGGGTTGATAAACACTCGATCATTGCTGTTTTCGTATAGATCAAACACATTAGATGGTTAGAATGATTTTTACATGCGTTTTTATGAAAATTCTGTTGTTGTGTTTGGATAACTGGGATTAGTTCATTAAGGTTAGATGATGAAGATTTGATGTTTGTTTTCCATCCCCAATCAATAGATAGCTTAAATTTTTAATGGTCAACAGTGGTTTGTTGTGGTTGAAAACAGTTTGTGTGTTCTTGGTTGTAGTTTAGATGTCAAGATTGTGTAGCAAAACCAGCAAGCATGCCTCCCTTAAGGTTTTAAATGATTTCGTGGCTAATAGGGTAGTTTAATGCTCAATTTGGATTAAATGTTAAAGAATAGGGAGTTAGATTTGATTGCTAAATGGTTAAAATGGATTAGATGCCTTCGATTCATGTTTGTGGTTAACCAAAATGATTGAAAATGGAAGTTTGAGTTAGGTGTTCTTGACAGCGGTTTGCTGCTTGAGATTCTTCTCAGCGGTTTGCCTAGGTTACTCTAGTTAGCGGTTTGCTAATTTTATATTATTTTATTTCAAACAGGGAAACCGCTGTATCGCAGCGGTTCGGTCAAATTATTATTTTAATATTAAAATACTCAAACCGCTATTTCAATTTTTTTCTAATCCGAAGCGGTTTGATTAAATACCAATAAAATATTCACAGCGGTTTGGTCACAGCGGTTTAATGAAAAATATTAAGTTTTAATATTTAATTAATTCGAAGCGGTTTGTCAATCTCATTCACGACGGTTTACCCAAACCACTTCGCAGCGGTTTGGTCAGATCTGCTTCACAGCGGTTTACCCAAATCACTTCACGGCGGTTTGGTGAATTGCTTCGCAGCGGTTTGGGCCATTATTTCTTGTTTTGACCCATTAAGCCCAATAACCTTATCAGGCCCAATTGACTAGTTAACTCCCATCCAGGCCTAGTTAACTTGTTATTGAACTTGTCGGATAATGAGTGACTCAATGTGAATTATTTTACAAACTTAATCAAACATGGCATGGTAACTCAAACACAAGGCTAATATTCCCGTCTAACATCAAATATTTGCTATCTTGTCTATCTTTGTTGATATTCTTAAGCAGATAAGATGGCTGAAGAGAATGTCCCTGCTCCTACAAGAACTGATGAATAATTGGTTCCTGTCAAGGCATGCATACCTATTGGAAAGAGCAATCTTCTCATGGATCTTCAAAAGATGCAGAAGAATCCTATCTTTCGTATCTTAGTGGACATTCTGCAAAACACCAACTTCTTCAGAGCTTTCACTGCATCGGCTGATGTTCCTTCTATCTACGTACAACAGTTCTGGAACACTCTTGGAAAGGATACCAAGACTGGTGTATACAGTTTCCAATTGGATGAACTATGGTTTAATCTGAATGCTGACCTTCTTCACAATGCTTTAGAGATTACCCCTAAAGATTCTGCACACCCTTTTGTGCCACGTCCAGCTAGTGATCTGATTATAGACTTTGTGAAAGGTCTGGACTACTTAGGAGATATTCAGTATATCTCTATGATGCATGTGAACAGTCTACATCATCCATGGAGAATTGTTCTTTCCATGATCAATCAATGCTTAATAGGCAAGACTTCTAGTATTGACAAACCCAGACACGCCGTTCTTCAAATGTTGTGGGGTATTGTCACAGGAACCAATGTAGACTATGCAGAACTTATTTAGGAAGAGTTTATACAAGCAATTAAGAATTTCTTTTCCGATATGGCCAATCTAAAGATTCCCAACAAGAAGCCTAGTCTCCTATTATTCCATACTGCCAATTCACCAAGTTGATCATTTAGTACTTGGGGGGTAGACACAATATTTACAGAAGGCCCCAGTCTCCTGTTCACATTACGACAGATGATTATCCACTCAACTATCTCAAGTTCGTCAGCAAAGGAGAAGTGGATGAGATCTTTGGAATGCCTATTCCTAAAGACTTGATTATTGATGCCATTCGAAATTCAGATTACTACAAGAAATATTTGGAAATGGCTGCCCGTAAACCCCGTCAACCGACTACTATGACAGGTGAAGAGGTTGGGAAGAAGAAGAAAGCTCCACAAGCTGGTAAGTCCAAACAACCTGCACCTGCTAAACAGCCTAAGCCTGCGGAAAAGAAAACCTCCAAGCCTACTCCTTCAAAGAAAATCCACAAGGGAAAGAGGTCTGACCATCTTGTTGACGAAAAAGATGAAGAAAGTCAACCTGCTTCTGAACCTCAAATGGAAGATGATGAATACAATCTCCAAAGAGGTATTCAAATGAGCTTGGAATCTCTTCAAGCACAAGGTCAGGAAAGACAAGACCTGTCGACGGAGTGGCCATTCGTGAACCTCACTCAGGGATCACCCAAAAACTCCCAGTTGTTGAAGGCAAGGGGAAAGGTATTGTTTCTGATAAGCAAGCTACACAATCACTGCTAGATCTGCAAAAGCCAAAGGAGTAAAGTATCAAGGATCAATACATATTTCAGGGGAGAACTCTAGTAACTTAGGATGCATCTACTGGACCCTCTACACAACCTCAGGATGATACATCCGCGAATGTGGTCCATGATACTCCGTCTCCCGCAGATTATATCAATGATGCTGAAACTATTGCTGATATGGAACAATCTAACAGTGAAACGGATACTGAGATTCTTAATGTTGAAGAAGAACATGGTGAGGAAGTATCAAACACGATGGCTCTAGACTAAAGAACTATTGAACTTGATAAAGGCTAGGCTGGACCAGACCCTGGTAAAACCCTCGAGTCTCGACCTCCACTAGCGCGTGAACTAATGGAAGAAGACCAGGCTGGATCAAACCCTAGACAAAGTCATGTGGCTCAGGCTGGACCAAACCCTGAACCCATGCACGAAGACTTCATTGCTACAGTGTGCCCTATAGTACATGAAAGCTTAAAGCTTACAAGTGAGGAACAAGTCCACATAGAGAATCCACCAAGCTCATCCAAGATACTTTTACCTTTGGTGATCAATTCCTTAATGACAAATCAACAGAAGAAGAACCAGGAAAAGCTAATGTGGAAACTGAAGTTGAATCCATGGTCACTGTTCCCATCCATCAAGCTTCTTCATCTGTTCCTCCACTGTCCACTCCCATCATAGATCTCTCACCTCCCAAACCAGTGTCACCTCCTGTTAAAGAACCAATCATTACAGCAACAACTGTAACAACAACAATACTTCCACCACCACCACCTCCACCACCACAAAGCACAACAGATCCTGATTTAGCCACTCGTGTCTCTACACTAGAAAAGAGAAGTGCTGACGTTGAGCAGAAAATATAGCTCCGGGACAAGACAACTCAAGCTCTTGCATCCAGGGTTTACACGCTGGAGAGTCATGATCTATATTCTAAGATCAACAAATAAGTCAATGGTCAAATAAGCTGTTCACAACGCTCTCCAAGCTCCACTTCGTGAACGCTTCAAAGATTTGTCTGAATTTCAAATGAAAGAGATACTTCATGATTAGATGTTTGAAAATGGCTCCTACAGACCACATCCGGATCATACAACTCTCTACGAAGCTCTTGAAGCATCCATGCAATGTAAAAACAATGATGAACTTCATGAAGCATTGGCTACATCTCGTAAGAGATGATGTGATGACCAAGATCCTCCTCCACCTCCTCCAAAGGACTCTGACCAAAGCAAGAAGAAAAAGCATGATTCTGATGCTTTTACTTCAAAACAGCCTCCAGTTTAGAAGTCCTCAGCTTGGAAGATCTTTGACTCAAGATAAGCTCTCTCCAGCTCCTCCAAGTAAAAGCCCGCTTCTATATCTGAACAGCTTGTTAATGACGATCCAATGCCAGAAGATATGCATCTCTCAGAATCGGAAGATACTGATGTTGCTCACCTTCCAAAGATCAAGACTCGACCAGACTGGTTGAAGCCTTTACCAGAAGAAGAAACACCGGAAACACCTGAACCAGACTGGGTCATTCCTCCAAATGACTTACCTGAGACTGAGAATAACTGTGATGATGCACTGGCCAAATCGTATAAAATACCAGAAGTGAAAATAAGTTACTTTGGGAAAACTGCGGAGATATGAACCTACTTTTATCACTGGTATCGTGCAAACAGGAATTAGGGAAGAGAAAGCTCGTCAAGCTGACATTGAACTCAATGCCCTACAACCACATAGTTAGCAACCATTTAACACTAAACACACAACCACATATCCCTTCAATTCTTCAAATGGAACAAGTGCTCACATTTATTATTAAAAGACAGATTGAGATTGATTAATCCATGAGGGTAACTCGGGTCGCTGCATGACATGTAGCAAATCAAACATTACCTCCATAGGAGAGTCCACCAGGCTCATGATAATAATTACAACTCAATACTTCATCTCAAATCAGACCTGGAATAACATCTTCGAACTAGGGGAGTAATAAAGAAAGAAGGCATGCTTCTGTCCATCATCCAAGACTTAAAAGACGGCTTACAGTCTAGACACTCCGAGTCTTGAAGAATAGTACTGGTCTCTATGACTGAAAGTGAAAGTGACGGTGCGAACTATCAGTTGCGAGCCTACGAAAATTTCACACTACGAAAACCAAACATGAGTGTTTCAAGCAGCAAAGATATTCTACATCTACAAGTCACAATGCCCCTTCTGATCGCAATGCAATCAGATCACACATTAAGATTCTTAGTGTTTTCAGTCTCAAGACCTACTCCAGATACGGTTACACATTCTTGAAAGAGATTGTTTTACGAAGAGCTGAAACCGAAAAACGTACTATTAACTATTCAGCTACGAGCTATAATAAACAGTAAAATACACGGGGTGACCGAGTCTTTTTCAAATATCTAACAAGTTACTACGGAAAACTGGAGATATGGCCTCCTTCATCCAATGGTATTGCAAACAGATTGAAAAGAAGAAGCTCGTCAAAGCTGACTCTGAAGGTCAAGCTTAGAAGATAGTTAGACCATTTCACAAGAACAACATATCCCTTCGATATCATATGGAAGAGTGCCACTTGTTACTAACAGATCAGATTGATTGGGCTAATCCTGAGGGTAATCAGCGCGTGCATGACATGAGCAAACCATTACCTCTAGGAGGTCCACCAGGTTAGGTGACAATTCAAACCCAATACTTCTTCAATAAAGACCTGGAATATCTAGTATCTGGTAATAAAGAAAGAAGGCATGCTCTGTCAATATCCAAGCTGAAAGTGGCTTACTATCCAGACTTTGGGCTCGAAGAATTAGTACCGTCTCTATGGACTGAAAGTGAAAGTAAATATGATATCAGTTCGGCCTACGATATTTTACACTGGTGGTTCAAGCGCAAGGAATTCTACATTACAAGACACAGTGCCCGTTCTGATCGCAATGCAGTCAGATCACACATGAGGATTCTTAGTGTTATTAGTCTCAAGACCTACTCCAGATACGGTTACACATACTTGAGAGAGATTGTTTTACACAGAGCTGACTATAAAGAATACAAGATCTCGGAAGCCGACTTCAAAAATCTGCATCCGAATGATTTTGAAGACCTATACCTGCTTAATCTTCAAGGCAAGCTCAACCACTTATCTGGAGCTAACAAAGTTCATCTATCCACCGCAGTCAACTTGTGGACTAGGAACATAGTCATCAGACAACGCGTGGAAGACTTGCAACTTTGTATTGAGAGCTATCAAACGAAGCTCAACCTTACACAACCGATATGGGATGCAACTAATTTTCTATTCAAAGAAGATTACACCATTGTCCACAAGCCGAGGGCTGTAATCTACAGAGATAGAAATAATCAGAAAAAGATGATGCGAGAGACTGAGGTGCACAAGTTCAGCGATGGCACGTTGACAAAAATTGTAGAAAAGTTGGATTACATGGTCAAAGAGTACAAGCTATTCAAGTTCAATCTTGGAATGGAGAATAGGATTTGGACTGAGGATGATAAACGGAGGAGTCAAGAGTTTATAAAGCTTATTGAGAGAAGGCTCAAGATCAGGCGAATTTTTAGGAGTCTCGAAAGCTTTGTTAGTGAAAGGTTAAGAGATATCGACTACAGACTCATCCAAAGAACAGAATGATCTCATCATTCCGGTACTCATGTTAATATCATCTTATTTTGTATAATATATCTTGTACATTATTATGTAGTGTATCTTTAGGTGTTAAGTGTCAATGTATAAATTTTTCACGAGTTTTTTTGTTAAACTCAAACTCCTTCAAACTTATTATACCTGACATTAACACATACCCTCATAGTTTGAGGGGGAGCATTAATAGGTTCCCTAATCGGCTTGTGAATAATCGGCACATTTTCTCCCAGATTTTTAACATATTTGAATCATTTGATATCCAAAATCTCAAAGGGTTTGAAATTTTTGATAAGGGGAGAAAATGTGATTAAAATATGTAAAAATTATAAAAAATATGATTTTATGGACTCATGTGTATACTTCATCCTCCATGTGCTAAACTTTTTCGTATATCGATGCACATGTTGCAAGGGAGCATTTTTGAAAAGCCAAAACAATCAAGGTACAAAAAGCTTTGATATTTATATCACAAGTACCTTAGTTGAGTTTTTCAAATGGTTTTATGGCAAGGAGAACAATACCAAAAGACCGACCATGCATTTAATTTTATCGGAGTTATAAAGTTGGTAAGGTTAGGTATTTGTTCCCATGATCCAGTCAGAACCGGAGGGATATACCCAGGGACAATCCACTAGTTAGTGTGGAAGTCCTTAGGTATGATATAAAAAGGAGTAAAAGTGAGAATAAGAGAATAGTGCCGACTGAGATGGAGCTAGTACTGGAACAAACCCAACAAGGTTCTAGTCATGAAGTCTCGGTAAGCACTGAAGGGGTTGAAGAATGAAAAAGAATTGTAAGGATAAAGGGTGAAAAGAAAGAAGCCCTCCATACACTTGGCAGAAACCGGGTCAATGCATAAACTATCAGAAACACTAAGATGTTGTCTGGTATTGAAGATAGTCATCATGGACCTAGTGACGCAATGCACAACCCTCCCTAGCCACTCAAGGTCTCTCAAAAGACTCTTGTTTCATTTCTCATGGAGATTAACGCATTTCTATCGACTTTCTCACTCCGAGTTAGTTGATATTGAAAAGGTGGCAGTCAGCTCCAGCCTCCGATCACTAAAACCAAAACACACTGTTGGGTCTAGAGCCAAGAGATCATCTATAAATCTCGTTAGGACACTAATCCATTATATTTGTCTTTCACACACTGTGAAAACAAGAAATATCTTAAGAGTCTTACGCATTATCCTTGTGATATTGCCAGAACATCCGAGTGATACTAAAGTACTCACAGTAAAGATGGAAATCCTACTAGAGCCAACATCAAACAAGCTTTACGGTAGGTGACTTGTGAGATCCTAAATGGATCAAACTTGTGACACTGGATATCGATTCGGTCTAGATTATTAATTGACGATTGATGAATTTTGATAAACGCTTAAAACTCTCGATGTGTTACAAAAACACTTTTACAAGTGACACGTCGATTGATTTTCAAATCAATTTTCTCTTCAATCGGTGAGATAGTAACTCACTAATTCACTCATATCGTGTTGTCTGCTTTGAGACGCTCTGATATTGAGAACGGCTAGTGCAGCTGCAAAACCCTGTCAAGGAGATTCTTCGAAATTCTACCTGATCACTAGCAGTATTTATACTGATTAACGGGGAACCGTGGTTATTACAACCGTATTTGACGAAAGTGAACAAAGACTCTTTCGTCTGTTTATTACTAACGTAAACCTGCAGGTATTCTCGACGGTAGCAACTGTTAGCCAGAGACAAGTCAGATTCATAACCACATGCTCATACTCGACCGACATATCTTAAGACATCATGAAAGCTCAAGTAAATGTTTCAAGGCTTCCGCTACTCTAATACCACAAGTCCTTCTTGAATTGACCAAGTATTAAAGTAAAAGAACTTCAAGAACATAGAATATTCACGCTTTCAAGATCAAAAGGGGTATGAGCATGTCGGTCCAAAAGTCACAAGCACACAAGATGGCGAAAGATCACAAGATGATGATTAGAGATTACATTTGGTTGATGATCTCAAGAAGCTCAAGATCACATACAAATTCAAGCTTAAAGGAACAAGATCAAGCCACAAGTCAAAGATCACTACATCAAAATACAAGATATCAAATAAAGAATCAAAGACTATGAGTTGGAACACAAGATCTATCAGAAAATTACTGAGCTTAAGTTAGTATTTTCAAGGGTGACCCCCCTTAGGGGGAGATTGTTAGGTTTAAGAAAATACTCGGTCACCCCGTGTATTTTACACTTTATCCTAGCTCGTAGTTTAATGTTTGACGTATGACATACGGTTATGGACCGGGTATTAAACCTACACGTGTAAGCCCATACCAAGGCCTATGGGCCAAATATTGTAGACATATAAATACCTCTTCCATACCATGGAAGAGGTGGTTAGTCATTTTATTATAATACATTCGCTTTCTCTCACTAGAAGTTTTCTCTCTAGTTCTTTCTCTCTCTAGAATTCGGCCAATCCTTACCATCTCCATTGTGTTATGATATCCAATATCCTTTACTTTGCTTTAACTTCAGGTCCATTAGAAGTTTTGTTGGTATGAGAATCTCTTAATCTTCATGATTCTAACTGACTGAAATATAAGTCCATTGAAGGAAGTCTCCTAGTTCTCTTAGTTATAATCCAATTAGAAGGATAAGTTCATTATGTTCTAGAATCTTACAATCCGTAATTACCGTGACTACAAAGAGCGTGCTTCGGTCTCTCGACCAAGGGTATGGTGTTACTATATGCTATGGTTCGGGAAAAATCTGCTTAGTTATGGCGCTTATGAATGCGAATACGCATGACTGACACGACTCTCAAATACGTACGCAAAATATCATTAAACGTGAATTCAATAAAATCCCGTTGAACATATTAAAGACAAAAATTTTAAGGCGACTATTCTCAGCATAGCATGGTCCTTCCTGAATTATACATAGGTGATCAGGCTATGTATAATTAAGGACTAACGACAAAATGCTCATTTCGTTAAACTAGTGTTATGTTCTAGAATTTTATATGGTATAAACAGTATGATTTATAAGGTAGCAAAACGGTTCGTAAAACGAAAACAAGGTAGTTTATATAATGATGCAAGATATTTTGTAAGATGGCAAAAAATATATTATGAGGTGATAGCAAAATAGTTTACGAGAAAATCACGTGATAGTTCATAATGTAATAGTAAGGGGTTTATAATTTGGTAACAAGTAGTTTACCAATTGACAACATAATACTTTATACAACAACACGAAATAGTTTCTAAAAGTCAACGAAATACTTTAAACGGCGACAACGAAATAGTTTATAAAAGACAACGAATTAGTTCATGAGGTAACAACGAAATAGTTAATAAAACGATGGCAAAAGAGTTTACAAACGACAGTAAGAGAAGTTATAAGGTGAAAACAAATGGGTTTATAAAATTGTAGCAAAATAGTTTATGAGATGATACCAAAACAGTTTATAAAACAATAGTGAAATGGTTTTGATTGTTAGTTTTAATACACTTGTAAAATATACTATAATAATAATATTCCAAAGAGCAATTAAGAAAATTACCAAGTTACCCTTGATAAAATTCACTCTCAAAAATATATAATACAATATATAACACGTATATTTAACCGGGAAGTATGATCACCCGGGTCGTTTCCCCAACGACTTGTGCAATGGAAACCACGTTTAAGCTTGGATTATGATTTGAATGAGAAAATAGATGATTTGATGATCTATGACTACCAAATTAAAGTAACAATTAAAAATTAACAATTAAAAGCAATTAGACACTTAAAAAGATTAATCGGGAAACAAATAAAACGCTACAAATAAGCAAGTAAATCAAAATTAAGTCCTAAAAATGCAAATTAAATTTCTAAACCTAAAATAGGACAAAAGAAAATTTTAGAAAAAAGAATCACTATTTTTGGCTTTTTAGATTTTAAGATATGAATTTTCTAAAATTTAAACTAACTAAAAGCTTAAAAATAATAAAAAATGCTAAAAATATAAATCCTAAATTTTTTATAAAAATTATACTAAAAAGAGAAAGTGATGAGAAATTTTATAAAAATAAAAGCCCTAATTTTTACTTTTTAATTAAAGTTTAATTAAACTAATTAAAAACCTAAACCTAATTTAAAAATTAAAAACTAACTAAAAACTTAACTAAGGACTAACTATGCAAATCCTAAAAGGACTAACAGTGCAAACTAACTAACAGACGAAGGACTAACTGAGAAAACAATTAAAACTTAAAAATTACACTTTCTACCCTGAGGGCCCAACCCGTTTACAAGCCTAGCCCAATTAAGCCCAAAAATAAGTTTAGTTTTAAAAACAGCTTATTATTGAAAACTTATAAAAGCAAAGTTGTAAAACAAGTTGGTGTGAACAAATTTAATAAAAGCAACTTGGTCTGAAAAGCACTAATAAGCTCTAAAAGAACTTATTATTAAACTGAAAACAGTAAGTGGGGCTTTCCCCTTGTTTTTACTTATCAGCTTGTAAAAAGCTCTATTTAAGTTTAAATGAAAAAGCAAAAAGTGTTCTGAAAAGCTTATAATGTGTATGAACTAAAAATGAAAAGCTAATTGGCTAGATTAAACTAGAGCTTATCTAAATTTGAGTGACAAAGTAGCAACCTCAGGAATAAGCTCAAATATCACAAAATCAAAATAAGCTCAAGTACTCAATAAACTAAGACAGAGCTTGAGCTTATGCAGGCTTAACAAACAACTTATTAGCTATGATTTTAAGTAATAAAACCTAATCTTATAAGCTAGAAATTGGAATTTTTAAAAACTACTTTCTATTGCTAACTGTTTTTGGTCTTTTGGCTTTTTGTGACTTTTGACAGCAAAACAAGCTAAGAAAATAAGCAAGAAAATGAAATTTAAACCCTAATCTATATTAAGCTATATCTAAACTATTAGCTACTTGAATATGTAAAACTAAGAACTAATATTACCTAACTAAAATGAGACTCAAAAGTGACAGCAGGAACTAAGTTGTTCCTGCTGATGCACTTTGCACAAGATTAGACCAAGTAGTGCAGGTTACCTTGAGGGTAATCCTGCACTTAAACACACTCAATTAGAGTGTAAGAACACAAAACAAGCAATATCCAAGCCTTGTGTGGCTTGGATTAGATTTTCTCAAACAAAACAAAAGGTAAAAGTACCCTGGTGCTGAATCAAAGATAATAAGCCATAATTTTTGAGATTTTGAAATCTAACTTTTAAAAACTGGGCTAATACTAAACTTAAATGAAAATACAAATGACTCAAACAATTTGCTCAAGTTAAATTGACTTTTTGAGGTCAAATATACTTAAACCAAACACTCCTTATGTTTTTTGACAGATTTTATAAAACTTTAGATATTGAAAACTAATGGTTAGACCTTAATAATCAGATTACTAATAGCTTATAACAACCTAATTAAACATAAATTAACAACTGATTTAAGCTAAAATCCTAGGTCTACACTAATTAACTAATATTTTTGTTTTTTTATGATTTATAAGACAGAAATTGAAATATGAAGATCTAAATATTTAAACTAAAAACAGAAGATAAGGAATATATAATAAGCACAAATGAAAACAACTAAACTAAAACAAGCAAATAAGCAGTCCTACACTATTAAGCAACAATTAAGCTAATTATGAACTAGAAATGAAAATAGGAAAAGTAAATGAAGACTTACTTGTGCCTTAGCTTAACAAAGGCATAAACTGCTCTTAGAGCTTTGCTACAAGCTCTGGCTTATTTAAAATAAGCCAGTATTAGTCCTTGGAGATCCTTCCATCATTGATCTCCCTTCCAAAAGCTTTCAAATCCAAATTACAAAAGTATTACTGGTTTATTTAATTTAAGTATGATTAGGTCCAAATTGAGCTCAATCATGAGCTTAGAGACTCATGAGAGATGTTGAGAACTTATAGGTACAGTAGCTTGACATTTGATA
>BQNB010017494.1:0-2500 GCA_026074375.1 Tanacetum coccineum
ATGAGTGCTTCCACAATCAATTAAAATATTGACTGGCTTATTATTGATCTGTCCTTTCACTCTTATTGTTTGAAAAGTATTCACCCCTGAAATAGCATTAAGAGAAATTTATGGCTGTGCAGGTGTCTCAGTCTTAGAATTGCAAACATTTTGGTCAACAATCACATTTTTTGCTGAGTTATCCTCAAAGCCAAACACTCCTTCCTCAAACTGTTCACCCATTTCTTCCTCTACTCCTCTATTTTCTTCCATAATTTCCAAAGAAAACAATTTTCCACAGCACTTATGACCAGGCACATATTTCTGATCACAATAGAAACATTGATTTTTGGCCCTTTTGTCATCCAACTCTTTCTGAGTCAACTGTTTCTTATAAGGAGCATTGTTGTAAACAGGTTTGGGCCTAGGAGGACTATAATGAACATTTTGAGCTTGTGTTCCAAAGTTTCTAGCATAATTGTTATACACAAGCTTTGTAGTAGACACCAAAGGCTTATTGATCTTCCTAGACACAGTATTGTTTGTCTCTTGCAATTTAGACAAACAATAAGCATCAGCTAAAATCTGTGGCTTAAACATCCTAACAGTCATTTCAATATCCTTATCCAATCCTCCCAAAAAGAAACTAACAGCTTGTGATTCAGGCACATCCACCTTAGTCATTATCAAATCAAAAGCATCTATATACACTTGCACCAATACCCCTTTTTGCCTGATAATTTTCAAATCAGACATAGGATCCTCATAAAAACTACTAACCTCTTTAACAATGCCTCCACATACACATTCCAATCAACAGTTTCACCATGAATCTTAATGGATTATTGATGCCAAGCTAAAGCCTTATCATATAAATGCATTAAAGCTAATTTCACCTTATCCTCAGGCAATATATCATCTACCTTCAAGAATTGATTACATCTATACACCCATCCAGTAGGATCAACACCATAGAACTTAGGAAACTCAATTTTGGCTATTTTACTTATACGTGTATTGTTAAGGCGATTAAGTGTAGTAGATGTACTAGTTTCACCAGTGAGTCGTTGAATATCAATAGCTAATGCATCTTGCCTCATACAAACTCCATTAACAGAGTTGTTCATGGATGTGACTGTTCTTTCTAACTGCTACTGAAAAGATCTGTTAATACTCTCCATTGAAGCAGCCAAAGCAGCATTGATTGTCTCGGTGATGAATGATCTCGTTGCATCATCCATTTGGTTAGATGTTTAACTAATAATTTTCCGTGTATTCACCATGATTTGTGTGGAATTGATGAAAGTTGAATTTGGTTCAGAAAAACTTGAATAACAGTTTTAATGGCGTTTGTAACGGTTATAACGGATTCTGTTAGGCAGTTATAACATAATTGAGCTCAGTTCCAGAATGGAATGGCTCTGATACCACTTGATATGATCCAAACCAGTCCCTAATCAGTAGGAAGGAGGTTTGATCCACAATTAACAAGAAAACTCAAGAACAAGATAAAAGAGTTTTAGAGATTAAAAGTGATTTGTTATTGATTATGAATTGAGAGAGAATTCTTTACAAGAATTGTGAGAAAAATGATTAGCTAATGAAATTGATACAAGTGATGGGTATTTATACTACTGAAAAAGAGAAAATAAACTGTAACAACTTTTCCCGTGCAATTGGACTAGTAACTGTCATTTGACCTTCTTGTTTGACTTCAGCTCATATCAAGATCACTATCTAAAGAAAAAACGTCAATAATGTTCAATGTATCAAATGATAAACCACTATATGAGAGGATTGAGTATCATGGTGTTGGTTCACGTCAAAGCTGATTTGGCAACCCATTTGACGTTGTCACATGCATGCTATCATACCTGTTTCTTTTCAACGTCAAGTTCATGACCAAAGCTTTAGCAGACGTGAAAATGAAAAGAAGACAAAAGTGATGATTTTATAATTAGGTTTTATTGTTGAGTTTTTGTTTTAATTGGATATGTTGGTGCCCAAATGACATGTAAAAATGATGTTATGAGTGAGAGAGTATTTTAGTGTAGGGCTGATCACGGTTCAAAACCCGGATCGGACCTAGACCGATTTAGCCCAATACCCCAGACTGGGAATCGGACCGAATGTGTTCGTTTCTGTCCGGTTCTTTGGTCGGTCCGGTCTAAGAAGGCATAATGGTCGGTCACTCGGTTGTACGTAAGACCGGATTGGACTGAACCGCACCAAGGACCGAATATGAGGTAAAGTGCAGACCAAGGACCGGACCGAAATAGGTTTAGTTCGGTTCGGTGGATCCGGTTTGGGCCGGTTTCTCGGTTTGATCTGGTCCGTAGTCCGTTATGATCAACCTTATTTTGGTATGTAAGTGTTAAAGATGTGACATCAAAAAAGTGATTTTCGCATACCATCATACCTAATGCTCTAAGACCATCACAAGCGACAAAGTATCATGTTAGCCACAACAGGTAAGATCATAACTCAATAAGTGACTTACACTTTCTAAAAAGATATGTTG
>BQNB010017494.1:10000-12496 GCA_026074375.1 Tanacetum coccineum
TTTATTCCTCCGAATAGAACATGGCCATATGAGTGGATACCGCCACTATAAAAGATCTCGGGTGTGATGGTCAATCTATCTATCCCACTATATGGATAGATATATGATTCAGCATGCCCATTTGTAAAATAAAAAACCAAATTCCGTTCTCCCCCGACTCCATTTACGAATAATGTGGTATAAAGGGTAGTAATATAATAAATATAATAAATCATATAGAATCAATGGATTCGTGGTAAAATCCCTGTATGATGTATTTTAGTACAATTTTTGACTGATATAGGGATCAAATGGTATAGTTCATTTGTTGGTAGCTTGGAGGATTAAAAGCATGACTCTTGCTTTCCAATTGGCTGTTTTTGCATTAATTGCTACTTCATCCATCTTATTGATTGGCGTACCCGTTGTATTTGCTTCTCCTGATGGTTGGTCAAGTAACAAAAATGTTGTATTTTCAGGTACATCGTTATGGCTTGGATTAGTCTTTCTGGTGGGTATCCTTAATTCTCTCATCTCTTGAA
Organism: Tanacetum coccineum; assembly: GCA_026074375.1. Lineage (NCBI taxonomy): Eukaryota > Viridiplantae > Streptophyta > Magnoliopsida > Asterales > Asteraceae > Tanacetum > Tanacetum coccineum. Next base: position 10,522 of record BQNB010017494.1, read on the forward strand.
CCTATTGTCCTAGATCCAAAACCAAAATGACCCTCTGAATTATTCTTGGTTGTGAGACACATTCACATTCAATATAAGTCCCAAAAATCCAAATAAATATAAGAAAAAAAAAATGAAAAATTAGAAGGGGGTCAAACTTCTTGTTCTTGAAAAAAAAATGAATATAAAATTCAAATTAATAAAAAATTAGGGCTCAATCTGAAGAGAGTCTCCGGCCCAGCACTGCACAAATATGCTCCAGACATATATATATATATCATATATGTGTGGACATATTGTGTATTATGGACATATTGTGTATCAAGAACAAAAGAAAAAGCGGATATAGTCGAATGGTAAAATTTCTCTTTGCCAAGGAGAAGACGCGGGTTCGATTCCCGCTATCCGCCCAAAATGAAGTCATTATTGAATAAAATAAAATGTAAAATGATAAAAGATTTGGTATAGTTAGCCATCATAGTGTAGTGAGTCTACACTTCCCCTTTTTGCCTTCTACCCCAAAAGGAAAATAATTACTAATTACTAGAGTAAAACATCAATTTTTTTTTTTGACAAAAAGTATTGCGGAGACAGGATTTGAACCTGTGACCTCAAGGTTATGAGCCTTGCGAGCTACCAAACTGCTCTACCCCGCGCCGAAGAGAAGAACTGAAAACTAATAGATACGCAAGGATTGAATGGGCCCCTCTACCATATCTGTACAAATAGAATAGCCTATTTATACAGAATGGTAAAGGGGCCGTCTATGATCATCAATCATAGAAATGAAATAAAGAGATATTTTAATCCTTACCAACTCGATCTTGTCGCCCCTGGCAACAAACATGCATGAACCATTTCACGAAGTATGTGTCCGGATAGTCCAAAGTCTCGATAGTTAGCTCTTGGCCTTCCGGTTGAAAAACAACGTCGATGAAGGCGTGTAGGTGCACTATTCCGCGGTGGGGATTGCAACTTTCCATAAATTTCCCATTTGTCACTCAACGATCGAACTTTGCTTATTTCTTCTTTTGAGGATCGTCGAATCAAATGATATTTCTGTTACGAAGGCCGTTTAGACAGTCCACAAATATATGTTCCTTGCGGGTTGCACTATCAGATAAACAACCTGCAGTGCACGAGGTTATGAATTATGTCATTTTAGATACCCGTATTGAACTTCTTACTTTATCCTTATTGTATGTTGGCCTTATTTGTTTTACGTTTGATAATGCAGCATGAAGGTGAGCAAAAAGAAGACGGTGTTAGTAAAAATGAGGCGACCAACAAACTTTTTTTTTATGGAACAATATGTTTGAAGACATCGGAAAACCTCATGCATCACTAGCTCCTACAACACCAACAACAACACTTCCAGCACACGCACAAAGTTCATCATCTGAATACAATGCAAAGAACTCCCGTACATCATCAGCGAAAAAAGAACTTTTCTAAACATCAGGTATGTAAATGTTACACAATGTTTATGTCGCTTATTAAATGTTTTTTTTTATCATGTTCGTCTGTAGGTATTCTGAGTTTTGTGAAAAGAAATTTGATTTATGAAATAGATATCATGGTAAAGATCTGGCGAATAAAGAACATGTGAAAAAGCAAAAGCATAGGCATGTCGAACAACAGTGGCTACAACAAAAGCGGAAAACTTTTTGACACTTATTAGGGACCCGGCTAACTATAGTCTCATTTGTAAGGTATATGGTTCATGCATGACAACTGTAAATACCGATTTGCTTATGGTAACCACTATTGGGAAATTGTGACGCTCAAGCTATTCGCCGCCGCTAAGTATTATCGATTATGTTGTTATTGTTATTCGCCGCTGCTACGGCGATTGAAAGTTCACTTTTAAATGTCGAATGCTACATGAAACTTAGTGTCAACGTAAAACCCCGCGCTCTGCATCGGCTGGTCAAAGATCACCCAAAAATTGATTCAAAAGCTGCGGTTGGCATGGCAGTGTGAGGTGCTCGTCGAT
>BQNB010017494.1:14384-66844 GCA_026074375.1 Tanacetum coccineum
GTGAAGAGGATCTTTAGATACTTGAAAGGTCAACCTAAATTGGGCCTTTGGTATCCTAGAGATTCACCATTTGACTTAGAAGCCTTTTCTGATGGTGAATCTCTAGTGATTAAGATACATACAGATCACAATGTTACAGATCTTCTCACAAAGACATTTGATGTTAGCAGGTTTAACTTTCTGATTGCTAGCATTGGATTACTTAATCTCTAAAGATGTGTTTGTTAGACTAATGATTAATATGGTTTGGAGATAGTATTAGAGATAAATTTGGAAATAAAACTGGTAGTTGTAAGGTTAATGCTGCTAGGTAGGATTTAGTACTGCTAGGCAAAAGTTTGTACTGCTAAGTATAATTAGTACTGCTAGTCATACTTAGGACTGCTAGTTCAAACTGTTAGTCATAATTAATACTATTAAACAAGAAAATACTTTGGATTGTGTATTCTTAGTTTTGGACAAACATTTGCAGGCTAAGCATATTGAATACATGGTATTGAATGCGTCACATCTGAAGTATTAATTGAGGGGAGGCTGATTATGTTAATATGCAGTCAAGAATGGATGGAAGGACATGTAACATCAAACAGAAGTGTGTGAAGAGTCAAATACCTAGGCAAGCTAAAAGAGGTCAGGACACTAAGATACCTTAGTCTGGTGGTCCCCCTGAAAAGGTTGGTGATGAGGCTGTCCATATGGAGTTGGGTAACAGAATGGAAAGGGCTGCCACTACTGCTTCTAGCTTAGAAGTAGAGCAGGACAGTGGTAACATCAATAGGACCCAATCTATGGCAACACTTAATGAGCCAAGTCCTTAGGTAACTAGTTCAGGTAATGGTCTCAGGTGCCAAGAGACCATATTGGGGGGTGTAGATGCTCAAACTAGGTTTGAGACTTCATCTAAATAGTCTAATGACCTACCTCTCTTAAGAGTTCACGCACTTAGAAGTGGATAGGACAACATGAAACTAATGGAATTGATGGAACATTGTACAAAATTGTCTGAATTGGTGAGAAAAAGAAATGAGAGATATAGTGAGATGAAAAACAGAAAGAGAGTTGTGTGATATAAAAATAGAAAGAGTGAATTGGTGAGAAAAGAAATGAGAGATATTTTGAGCTGAAAAACAGAAAGAGAGCTCGTGAGAATCTAAATTTATGATGGAAATGCTTGTTGGAACGGAATTGGAGTTGATACTGCCAGGCATAAACTTAATACTGCCAGTATTAAGTTAGTACTGCAAGGCATATCTTAATACTGCTGGGTAAAGTTAATATGACTGGGCTTAAAGTTAGTACTGTTTAAGGCATAACAAAATTTCATTAATTAAAATAGCCGTTGAGATATTTCTGCCAAATACTTTGCTTATAGGTTTCCTTGATTTGGATAAATTTGGATAAATCTTACACTTTCTTTATATATCAAGATTTCTTCAAGATAAATAATCAATTTTATTCAGTCGGTCCAATAAAAAACCTTAAGTATTCTCTATTATCTCAATTACCTTTATCAAACACACATACTCTCATCTATGATCATAACCTAGAACCCTAATCAAACTTTTCTCTATCGAATGGCGAATTTGGACTTCTGTGACAAACATAATATGGTCGCCTTCTTAAAGAAACTAGAGGGAAGTGCATGATTTCATCAGATAGTGGATTTTCTCAATTCTACTCACATTAAGTATGCCCTCACTGAAAATCCAACCAATGTTTCACTCATCCATCAGTTTTGGCAAACTACTTCTGCAAGCACATCTGAGAATGGAGAGATGGAAATAATTGCTACCATTGATGGGAGATTTAAGACTGTTACAAAAGCATTTATAAGGAGGCATCTCAAGTTAAAAGATTCTGATGGTATTAGTACTTTACCTAATACTGAAATTTTTGAGCAACTTGCTCTTATGGGGTATGTGTCCAATTCTGACAGATTAACTTTTCAAAAGGGACACTTTTCCCCTCAATGGAGGTTTTTGATCCATACCATCCTTCATTGTTTGAGTGCTAAGAAAACTGCTTGGGATAAATTTAATAGCAACGTGGCCACTGCTATCATTTGCTTGGCCACAAACAAAACTTTTAATTTCTCAAAATTGATTTTTGATGACATGTTGAAAAACTTGGATAATCAGTCTAAAATTTTAATGTATTCAAGATTTATACAACTCTTTTGGAACAAACACAAAAGACAGCTTCTACCTTACAAAAGAACTTATATTGCTCCTACTCTTACTTCAAAATTTTTTGGCAATATGAAAAGGATTTCTAAGGGTTATAATAGGGTGGACATTCCATTGTTTCCAACAATGCTTGTTCAGGGCCTAATTTTTCAGGGTGAAGGATCAATAGTCCCAGTTGAGTCCCATCACACACCCACCAGTGCTCCATCCACATCACAACCTTCAACTTCACCACCATCTATGCAAACAACCCATGTTGCAGAAGAGGCTGCTACTATGCCCTATGATTCACCTCTCCCAAGAGTTCACTCACTTGGAAGTGATGAGGGCAGTATGACACTTCATGAATTGAAGGTTCTTTATACCACATTGTCTAAGAAAGTAGAGAGTTTGGAATCCGACTTGAAGCAGACCAAACTGACATATGGTGTTGCTTACACTAAGCTCATCTTGAAGGTGAAGAAGTTGGAGAACAGAATTAAGTCAAGCAAAGCTAGAAGAAGGGTCAGACTTATTGTTTTAGAAGATGAAGATGACTTGGAGGATCCTTCCAAACAGGGGAGGAAGGTTGCTCAGCTTGATGAAGATGAGGGAATTACTCTGGTACAGATGGGTGCACAGACTCAGGGGAGGCATGAGCATGATTTGGAACCTGATTTTGAGTTTACTGCTCCTGAAGAAGTTAGTACTGTCAGCCCTGAAGTTAAAACTGCTGCTGAAAGTTTAGTGTACATCAGAAGAAGTACATCAAATAGAAAAGATAAAGGCAAAGCTATTATGAAAGAAGCTGAACCTGTTCAGAAGAAAACAAAGTTTCAACTAGAGCAAGAAAGACTTAGGTATGAAGAAGCTCTGAGATTGCAAGAACAACTTGATGAAGAAGAAAAGCAAAGGATAGCCAGAGTTCATGAAGAAGCTAACGCTTTTAATATTGAAGAATGGGATAACATACAAGCTCAAATTAAAGCTGATGAAGAATTAGCACATAAGTTACAAGCAAAAGAAAGAGGAAAATTCTCTGAAGTTGAGAAAGCAAGATTGCTTGTAGAAATGATAAATGAAAGAAAGAGACTGTTTGCCTAACAAAGAGCTGAACAAAGAAGGAACAAACCCATGACTCAAGCTCAACAAAGAACTTACATGTGTAATTATATCAAGAATATGGGAAGTCACACTCTACAACAATTGAAGAAACTTTCCTTTGATGAGATCAAGGAGTTATTTGAGACTACAATGAAGAGGGTAAAAGATTTTGTTCCCATGAAGAGTGACAGATTAGTTCCTAAGATATTAACTAGAAGTTCTAAGAGAACGACAGTAACAGAACTTGAACATGAAAACATGAAGGGTCTAAGAGGCAAAAGAATAATGAAGAACAATCAGCTGAAGAGGAAAAGGAAATATCAGAAGAAGAGCTACAAAAATTGATGATGATAGTTCCAGTGGAAGAAGTCTATGTTGAAGCCCTACAGGTCAAATATCCAATCATAGACTGGGAGGTTTACTCTGAAGACACAAGAAAGTATTGGAAAATTATTAGAGTTGGAAACCATACAAAAGCTTATTAGACTTTTGATGATATGTTAAAGAAATTTGATAGAGATGACCTGGATAAGCTATGGAGTTTGGTTAAAGAAAGATGCAGATCAACAGATCCTACAGATGACAAAGAAAGAACATTATGGGTTGACTTGAAGAGGTTGTTTGAACCTGATATTGATGACATTCTATAGAAGCTTCAAAGATATATGCATGATCCATTGACATGGAGGTTATATGATACATGTGGTGTTTACCATGTATCTACAAACAGAGGACATGATATCTTCATGTTGGTTGAGAAATATTATCCACTGACAAGAGAGCTTTTGACTTTGATGTTATGTAACAAGCTGCAAGTGGATCAATATTCAGAGATGGCAAATGAACTTTTAAAGTAAATCTTCATACTAGCAAACAGACCAAGACAAAAAAGTGTTTGGAAGCATCCTTTCTACACAGAAGGTTTAATTCAGAAACTTGATGATTTGAAGGTAAATCATAAGTTTAGGGGAGGATTGTTGAGAATTAAGGGCTTCTACAAGTTTCTACTGCTTGTTCAACTTAGTACTGCCAAGAGAAGACTTAGTACTACCAAGCTAAGTTAGTACTGCTAGTGTTATAGTTAGTACTGTCAGTACAAAATGTTAGTACTGTCAGTTTATTAGTACTGTTAGTTATAATTGTTAGTACTGCTTATGTGATATGCATGAGATATATTAGGAATATATATGAATGATCATGTAACACGTTTTGTAAGCCCGTTAGGGTTTCCTTGGTGTATAAAAGGAACCCTACGGCATTGATCTAGACATTAAGTTTTATATAGTTTTCATAGAAAATATAGTTAGTATTCATAATTTCAAGGTTATTCTGTAAATTTGATTGTGTTTAATATATTGAAAGTTTAGCAAGATCTTGTTTTACTGTTTCATTGTTCTTCTTAGTATTACAAGCTAGATTCCGCATAGTTTATAGTATTTACAATCTTAGTTTCTACTATAGCTATTTTGGATCTATCCAACACAACTAAGCTTTAACAAGCTAAGTAAGATCTGTTCAAAAGGGATCAACAGGGACTGCTAATTGCGACTACGCTGATCGGTGGGTTGTTCCTAGTGTGACTAAGGATGTAATCTAACTCATCGGCTTATAATGTGGTGTATTCAGACTTTCTAATGAAGTGAGTAGTATGGGGGAGACAGGGCATGTGATAATCATGACGTAATAGTATAGGATAACAACTGAGTAGTTGTGTACCCGAATTAGTATATAAAGAAAGTATTTCTAAATAGCGCTTTCAAAATAGTATATCCCAAGTAGTATAACCAAAATGATATATCCAAAATAATGTATTCAATGTTGCCTGTCCGACAACTCAATGTTAGGACGTATCCAAAATAATGTTTGGTATAGTATTCAAAATAGAAAATAATAGTATAGGCCTGCTTGTATATAAGTAAGCAGTGGCAAGGTATGAGTATGCATGGTGACATATAAAGCATTACAAGGCAAGCATGACGGCCAAGTATAATGATAGTGATCATGTAATAGAGCAAGCACATAAGACATCATGAAATGCAAACAATCAACATATAAGCCAACTCAAGATGCGAGCAAGACAATAATTTATAAGTTATAAAAAAACGCCCGTGGACTTCACCCAGAAGAAGTAGAAGAGACTATAGGAATCCCAGTGGAGGTAGAACCTTTAGACCACATAAAACTAGAGGATATAGGCTTTAATACTAATACTCATGACCTCTTTCTTAGTTATAAGGGATTTCCTAGTGTTGATGAACCAGAGCCTCAACTTTTGCCCAATTTTCACCCTTAGGTGTAAATCTAGGAGACAAATAGAAGGAACACCCCACCCATCAACCCATTTTAGTCTGGGCTTGGTTTTGTTGAAGGTAGGTAAAAACCCTTTGACCATTACACTCACCGCCTTCATACGCCCATCATGTGGCATACCTCCATCAAAATGGTGTGTATCGTACTATCACCTGCAACTTGACCTTTATGTGTAGGGGAAGACCCACCTTTTATGCGACAAATAAGCGTAGAGTCAGGCTCGTGACTCGAACAAAAACAAGCGCTTATTGGGAGGCAACCTGATCTTTTATTTCTTGCATTTTAGGAGTGTCATGTGTTTTATTCTTTATTGTTTGTTCTTATATGTTTGAATTATATGTGATCATGCTTTGTTTGTCTTTAACCTCGTCTTAATTACAATCAAAGGTATTTTGCATCAAATAAGTGTAGGGGAAAATATTCGGTTTATAAGAACCATTTCAGACATATAAAATAAATAGTTTAGTTTAATTCGCCTCTGTGTTCGTGTGTCATGTGGTTGTTTAAGTCATATGATTGAATTGTTAATTCTCAGGTTGTTATGTAGTATTTTGTATAGGAAAATAACTCATAAGAATGAGTGCAAGAAATTTTTCATCAAAAATGAAAAATGAGTTTTCACAGAGTGTGGAGACGGCGTTATGATTTACACATGACGCCATCACCACGACACTCATAACGGGGTCAGGATATTCATGACGGCGTCAAACGCCCAGTTACAGAAAAACTCGAAAATTTTAAGTATTTCTGAAAATAAAACTTGTACAACGCTTAAGAAAGTTGTAATTCTTTTATAAACCTGCAAAACTATGAGTTTAACAATTCTCTCATCCTATCTTTATTGCTTTTGTTGGGGTACTATACTTAGTTAATGAGGTTGTATTTATTGTTCACCTCTGGATTTTACGCTTGGTGTAGTTGTCGTTGTCTTTGATTACAAGTTTTATTTGATGAGAAGAAGCTTGGAAGTTCTTAGGAAGTTACATTAGATGATTCTTGGAGGACGATTTAACCAGTTATCGTATGTTTCTTCTCTATTATTGAACAAACTAGGGGAGTACTAGTTTCATTTCCTTGTTTTCTTTTCCTTGTTTTCTTTTCCCTTAATTCGTTTTTACAGGTACTTCTATAAAACATTGGGGACAATGTTCAACTTAAGTGTAGGGGGGAAAAGTAGCCCTTAGAACTATTCTTTCATTTGCATTTGCTTTGTCTGGATAATGGAAGGGTATATACTAACTAATAGCATAAAAGGTAATTTTGACCCAAATTTTAAAAAAATTATGTCACATACCGACGAAAACTGAGTATTATTAGCGTCTCATGAATAGAAATGTATATGACTAGCACAAAAACCGTCAGAATTCCACCCCAAAAATGTAAGGTTCGCCTTTAGATCTTTAGGAATTCGGGTATCCATTATTGATACCCAAGATAGTTTATACCTTTAGCTTTCTCGAGTTAAGGAGTGAGCAGTCATATGTATTTATTCCGTCGTTATAGATGTGTACGTGTGGTCTTTGTCAACTTTTCTGGAGCATTAAGATCGGTATTAAATTATATGAGTGTACCGGTAGTATATTAAATTCTAGAACTTGTTTTTGTGATGCATCCCGAGACGATTGTAAGTTATTAGGATTTTTTGCCTCGATCAAAGAGGACATTTTTTTTTTTTTTTTTTTTTTTTTTTTTTTTTTTTATTTTTTTTTTAGGATTAACCTTGTTTTAAACTTGTAATTGTTATGATGGTCACATCGATCATGTAACTACCCCACACCCTTACCATACACTCGTCTTCTTTAGTGCAGGATACCCCTAGTATAACCCTCCGAGCCTATCTTTTTCATGGTTCTCGTAATTTTTTGGTTAAGCCAAACTATTAATGAAGATATGTCACCCTTAAATAATCGTTATACCAAATCGCTTGTAGCCATTATTGTATGTACTCATTTTTAGTACATTATTGTCTTAACCCAAGTTAATTATTGAGTACACGGTTGCTAAGTCCTTATCCTTGTAAATATTGTTTTGGGACGATTAGGATTCATGGTAGTATTTATTTCGCGGAAGAATGGGGAAGAAAAGTTAAGTCAATACCCCCATATATTTGTTAGATGATATCCATGTTATTTTGATCTACCTCAAATCGGGTCATTAGTTAGATTGTAAATATCGAGCATGTAAAAGCTCATATGTAAGGGTGCGTGTTATAAACCCCATGTTGTGATGTATTATGTTATTCAAAAAAAAATTGGAAAGAAAAAGAAAAAGATTGATGTAGAGTTGTGTAGAGTTTGTATATCTTCGTCTGAGTCTTGGCTTAGCAACCATCAGCGTGTATTAGTGTAAATAATTAGCTAACCTTCCCATTCCAATTTCACCCTAAGCCCACCCAAATGTATACCATCTGTTTTCTATTTCAATTATATTGTTATCTTTCACTATATCCCCACAAACCCTTTAAAAGATCCTATTAGATAGAATTGAATAATGCTTGCTCCTAGCGGTGAAGGTTTGATCCTTTACCATGCCTATGGTAATTTATATGCTATGAATTAGGTAATGAGTTGATTTTTTCGTTTTCCCTTTAGTGTTATAATTTATTCTACACCCGATGTGGAAAGAGAGAATCCCAAAACATGTATGTGAGAGTGCTTTTGTATATACTTTTCGTGCTTTTTAATTATGAGGTCTAGAGGTTGTGTTACAAAGTAATTATAAAGGTAGGGTAAAAATCACCTCATATTGCTATTGTCTAGGTTAGATAAAACCAATTTGCTTGAGGACAAGGCAAATCAAAGTGTAAGGGGTATTTGTTGAGGTGGTCATTTCATTCTTTTTTGTGGGGGCCCTTAAATCTTACATTTATGCCCATAATAGTTATCTTAATCGTTCTTTTCTGGTATTCAGGCATTTTGGAATGGATTTGGAGGAAATTCACGTTGACTTGGTCATTTGGAGAAGAAGAGAAACGCACAAGATTCCATCTCTATTAACCTAAATCTATAAAAAATTAAACCAAAACAGTGGATGGCGACGGTGTTGTGACTTTCAAGCGACGGTGTCATATGTTACACACGACGGTGTCAAGTGTTATTCGTGACGGTGTCGTGACTCTGGTGACGGTGTCGCGATTCTGGCGACACCGTCGTGACGAACCGACTTAGGGTTTGCCTATAAATATAACCTCATAACTTCGTTTTTATCAAGCCTCAAACCCTAGGGTCACTTTAGGATTTTGGGTAGGTGTTTTTTTCCTGCAACGTAGAAGACTAATACAATCCATAAACATTTCTTGTATTGTTTTGGATTATAATTCTATCATTAACTTCATTGTCTTCCTAAAAATTCTTTTTGTTGATTATGATTTCTCTTGCTTGAGTATGCTTGGCTAATTCATCTAGTATTTATTTGGGAATGCATACACCTTGTCATTAATTGATTAGATCTTGTTGTTTGTGACGGATTCAATGAGTCTAATTGATTATAGTTTATAAGTTTGTTTCCTATTGGCTTCTTGTTGTTGGATGTTGTATGTTAGGCTTCTCATTAAACTAGCTTTTTTCTGTATCTGTTGTTGATATGTCTAGGGAACGTGTTTGTGTAGGATAGGATCCACCACATGGGTAACAGTCTCATTACTTAAATAACCCACCTTATAGGGTTGGATCCCTCTTAAGATATTTCAATTTCATGTAATATACTCTTAGGGGCCTTGTAATAGTCTTCATACTACCTTACTTACACGTTGCCCTAGCGGAATATTACATAGACGGAGGGTTCATGTAATCCATTATGACTTTTGGAAATACTTCACATACATCTCAAGTTGTGACAAAGCAATAGGTTTAGAAGGGGTTAGCTAGCTAGGAGTAGGCTTCCCAGGTGAATACACTTAATTGTATAATTGTTTATTTAGGTTTATTAGTAAATTAATTAGCTTATAAATCCAAAACCTCTCTTTAAAACTATTAATGTACTTGCTTCATTTAAATAGAAAAAACACAATAGAATCTTCCTTCATCCCTTAGACCTTATGTGAACATTCGATCCGGCCTATCACAGTGACTATTCCCCTTAGAAGAACAATAACAACCCACTAGAGCCTTGCCTATACTACACTACAACGATTAGGTACGCTGCCTAAGGAGTTATAAAACTTCTTGTAGAAGTCCCTTACGACAACCGCAACAGCATACCACATCAACACCTCTTGACGTCTCGACTCCACTCATGCTTCAACACAGGTGCGAATATGTTTGTTATGTTGCATTATGATCTAATCATTTAACCTATAACCCATTGAGAATGTTTATAAATAACATTTTAGAGGTCATTAGTTTTTTCTTATCACTTAAATATGTGAATTGCTAGTTATTTTTTACTTATCAAGTGATTTTCATTTTAGATTATAGACCAAATTAATAATAGCTTAGTATAGAAATATCTTCCATTTTTGGAAATAATCTTGGAATATTAAAACATATCTTGCCACTTTAGATAATAGGACAAATTAATTAGTGAATAAGGACAACTAATTAATTATTGTCTAGCCATTATAGTAATAAATCTTTCATAATCTAACCAAATATATTAAATATTTTCATATTAAGTTAAGAAATATTTTGCTTCTAAAAGCATGTACTTAATCTATTATTTAAATACAATTAGGAGATTTTGTAAAGATATTTGATTAACCACAAAAGAAAAAATAACAACTAGTCTTATGAAACTGCATACCCACGGATCCACCAAATACACGTATGGATCCACCATGCCTGGATTCGTGGATCCATAGGTTTTCAAAAAACAGGCAGATTTGGTTTTTCTATAAATATCACCCACTTGCAAGCTTTTTGAGTCAACATCTTCTCTCAACCATTCTCCCCCCCCATCATCTTTTTCACACCACTTAGGCTCATTATAAATTAAGTTTTTACAATGTAAAACACACCATTTTCATGTCTTTTAAATACCCCACTAATCCTGATCCATAATGCTTCCTAACTTTCAATTTGTTGTAAGCATGTTTTACATGTCATCCATTTAAGCATGCTTAGAGATCTTTGCGATTCTCATCCACCACTAACACTTATGTGAAAGATATATATCAACAAAGATAAAGGTCTTCTTTCTTCAATCAACAACATCATGCTTAGTGATCTTGATGTTTAGATTAGGATTTTATATCCAATTGACACTTATGCTTGGATCATCATTATCATGTATCATAACTATACACCAAACTATAGCTAGTTGGTTTATGTGTTTAGGCTATAAAATACACAGTTTGTTATGTTAGGCCATAAAATATAACAGGTTTGGTTGTACCTAAAGAAGGACTCGATATTTAGCTTTGTACCAGAAAAAGTGTAAGGGATGTTAGGTTGGTTCTACCTCGAAGTAGGACTCCGTATTTAGCTTAGTATCGGATAAAGTGTAAGCGACGTAGTATGATTTTCTCCGCCTAAAGGGAGCTTGTTGATCTAGTGAAGTAACTCTCGAGTTGGGTACTCAGGAAGTGGAGTAAGGCGAAGAGGAGCTTTGTAGCCGACCACTTTAATTACTCGTTGTACCGGTTTCACTTTCTTTTACTTATCGCTTTACATTTATATTTGATTTTATCTCTTTACATTTATATTTGCATTGCGTCTATGTTTGTGTTATATAATGTGTTGTGGTGACATGCTTAGTTTTATGCTCTATACTATCTGTATTGTTGTATGACTATTAGAGACACTTATCATATTAGGTCATACTTAATTGGTTGTTTGATACAAAAGATTTAAGTTTTTAATGAAAATGTATTCACCCCCTCTACGATTCCCCAAAGGTTTTGTTCACAAGGGTTGAAGGGATACCTATGGCACCACGACATCGCTGCTATATATGATTTGCGAGTGATATATAGATATGTAGTGGAACGGCAGATTACACCATTTTCGCAAAACATGGCCATAAACACACAAGACACTTTAGAGTGTGCCTAATTTTATGCGTATATATTTCTATTAATCCCATGGTCATTAGCAAAATTTGTATTCGGGATGAAATTTATTGCTTCGTTTTCATACATATAAACCAAACAAATTGAAAAAAATTAACACATAGAATTGATGCGGGTTTGATTGTAACACCAAAGTTTTACAATCCCCTAAGTAGTGTACCTAATTATTGTAGTATAGTATAGGAAATACATGGGGGATTGATCATTCTCTAGGAGAATAGTTTAGGTAGGCTCGAATTGAATGTCACTAAGGTCTAAGGGTTGAGAGAAAGATTATTTTTGAAGTTTATAGTTTTTCAAAAGAAGTTAAAATTTGGGATTTGAAGGATGTGTTTTAAATTAATTAACTACTAATCTAATTTTAATCTAATCTAACTATGTGGAGGAAAATGTGTAGGTAAACCACACGTGCTCACTTATTCATCACTACTCCTTAATATTGCTCTTCCTATCCTATTGCCCAGTTTCACCCTTGCAATGAAAATGTGTAAGATTTCCTTAATCACAAGCGAATTACATGAACCCAATTTTTATGCAATATTCCGTTAAGGCAACGCACAAGTAAGGTAGTATGAAGACTATTACAAGGCTCCTAAGAGTATATTACACGCGTTCAAACACTTAAAAGGTGATCAACCTTGTTAGGTCAAGGTAGTATGAAGACTATTGCGAAGGTATCCTTTCTACAACAATCTACGTCTTCCTTTGTCGTCTTCGCAATAATCATAAAGAAGCTAGATTTCTACAGCCTAACATTGCCACACCACCAAAGAAGCAATAGTATAAAGGAATTACAAAATAAGTCTTATGCAATATAAGCAAAAAAACTAATTATTTATTTAGCCTTAACATGTTAATTGAAAGCGAGAAGAACAGTTAATCATATAATAATAGACTTATCGAAAGTTTAATGGAATAAGGACTTCATTCATTGAAACATGGTGTTATGGTGGAATTCAATAGGGTTATAAAACATAAAAATGAGCTTTAACTATGAAATAAAAATTGTTCCCTAAGTATCCTCGTAATTCACACACTTAAAAACACAAAAAGTAGGGTTTGTTTGTATTGATAGGAGTAAGTCATGACGATGTCATCTTGTTTGGTGTGATGCCGTCAGACCGCGAATCTTCTTTCGGGCTTATTTTGAGTCAGTTAACTTTGACGGTGTTGAAGAATCTTAACGTCTCGTTCCCTTCAAGTGCCTTATTTTTGACGGCGTCTAAAGGAATGTTGACGTCGCTCTACGGCGCTGTAAAACTAAATATTGAGCATCATAAGTAAAGTTGTAATCTTGTCCTGTTTCTTCCCAAATTGAGAGCTTGTCATCTAGAGAAGTTGTCAGAAATTTACAAAAGATAAAATTTAAAAATCATTTTTGTAACGCTTGCAACATAGAGAAGCAAGTTCATGTAAGCCATAAGGTTAAAAACGAGGTTTCCACTCTAAAGTGTCTAGAACTTTTAATGTAGTATACATGATATCATAACACAAGCAAGAGATGATGGGTTGACTACTTTATCTTAGAGAGAGAAAGTTGTCTTTCTAGAGAGAGAAAGTACAAGATAAGGTATTAGCTTGAAATAGAAAACCAACCGCTTCACCCATGGGTGGGAAGGCGGTATATATATCAAGTGTTGGTGGCATTATGGGCTTGTGGGTATGGCTTTACACTTGGGGTGAAAGACCTGGACCAATACCAATAACCATACGCTTACTTTTCTAACTTCGAGTCTTAGGCTATCTAAATATATACAGGGGGTGTGACCGAATAGTCTTTTTTCATAATGCTAACCAATAATCTCCCCCTAAGGGAGGTCACCCTAAGAAATTACATTCTGAATTCTAGCATTCTACTTCTTGACCTTCTTGTTCTGTAGCTCAAAGTCTCTTATGATTCTTCAATCTTTGATGTCTTTTGTACATTATGTAGTGGAACTTTGAGATTTTAATCTTAGACTTTGTGCGATCTTGAGATTTTCTTTGAGTTCATTCATCCATATTAAGTCTTTAATCATCTGATCTGGTAGCATTACCTTCATGTGATGTGTGTTCCTTTGGACTCGCATGCTCACATTTTCTTGAATATGATACTACTTCTCAGAGTGCGAAAGCTGTGTGGAGGACATTAGTTACTGATTGTCTCTACTTGGAAGCATTTAGTGTGAGCATTGGGTGGGATTTACTCCACTGGAACGTGGTGTTCTCCATCGCCATACTTTGGCTTGATCATGTAATAAAACAGTTAGCAAAAAATCTTGTGGGCGAGTATGGCTTTGTCATTCGCCCCTATACTGGTTGGAATTAACTATGGGTCCGTAGGGGTCCCACGACTTGTGATAGGTAGATTCATCTTAAGTATTGGATCTCCTTGTCTAGATCTTACAGTGTACAGATCAGATATCTGATGTGTAACCATCAAAATCTCCATACTTGCCTGTTCTCTGTATCGGAACGTCTCAAAGCAGACAGCACGATAAGAGTGAATCGGTTAGTTACCATCTTACCGATTTTTAAGAGAAAAACTTGATTTGAAAATCAATCGACGTGTCGTTTGAGAAAGTATTTTGTGACACATCGAGAGTGTTTGATAGCATAAAATCAAATTTCATTAGAAACTCATTTGTTTTGAAATAAGTTCACAATCGATGTGCTAGAAAACCAGTTGTTGAGCACATCGAGAGGTTTTCTAAAATGGTTCATCAATTCACACCCTGGAACAAGTTTGATTCACAAGGAATCGCACCATCGTTGCTTTCCATTTGTCACAAGTTTAATCCATAGTGGATCTCACATGTCACCTACCAAGAGCTTGTTTGATGTTGGCTCTAGAAGGATTTCCATCTTCATAGTGAGTACTTTCGTATCACTCAGATGTTGTGGCAATACCACGAGGATAATGTAAAGGACTCTAAAAATCTTTACTTGTTGTCACAGTATGTGAGAAACAAGCTCAATATGGATAAGTGTCCTAACGAGATTTGTAGATGATCTCATGGCTCTAGACTCAATAGTGCATTTTTGGTTTTTTTAGTAGTCGGAGGCTGGAGCAGACTACCACCTTTTCAATATCATCTAACTCGGAGTGAGAGAGATGATAGAAATATATTGATCTTCAAGAGAAATGAAACAAGAATCCTTTGAGGGATCTTGAGTGGCTAGGGAGGGTTGTGCAGCATATCATTGGGTCCATGATACTTATCTTCAATGTCAGCAATCAACCATGTGATTCTGACAGCATATGTGGTGACCCGGTTTCTGCCTAATGTTTAAGGAGGGCTGCTTTCTTTTCACCCTTTATCTTAACATTTCTTTTTCATTCTTCAACCCCTTCGGTGCTTACTGAGACTTCATTACTAGCGCCTTGTTGGGTATGTTCCAGTACTAGCTCCATCCCAGTCCGCACTATTCCCTTATTCTCACATTACTCCTTTTGTAATCATACCTAAAGACTTCTACACTAACTAGTGGATTATCCCTGGGTAGATCCCTCCGGCTCTGACGGGATCATGGGAACATGTACCCAACCATACCATCCTTATAACTCCGATAAAGTAAATACGGGGTCGGTCTTTTGGTACTGTTCTCTTTGCCATCATATACCATTCGCTCCCCCTTAATATGTGCATCGATATTCGAAACAGTTTAGCACATATGGAGGAGCCTACACTTGAGTTTAAAAGATCACATTTTATATCAGATTTTCATAATTAAATCACATTTTCTCCCCCGAGCAAAAATTTCAAATCCGTTGAGATTTTGGGTCTCAATTGATTTAAGTTAGGAAAATTTGGGAGAAAGTGTGTCAGGTTTATATAATCCGAATGTGAAACATATAGTTACTTAATATACAAGCCTAAGTTACAGTTTTAGTCACTACATAATAATGTACATATTACAACAACGTATAAAATAGACTACCCCTCATTCGGTTCTCTGCAGTAACCGGTAGTCGCCTTCTCGAATCCGTCCACCAACAAAGCTCTCCAGATTCCGAAAGATACGTCTTGTCTTTAGTCGTTTCTGGATAGCGAACATGAAGTCCTTGCTCCTGTCAACATCTTTCTTCGTCCAAAATCTGGTGTTCATCCCTGGATTAGTCCTGTTGATCTGGAATTCCTTGACTCGATAGTCCAACGCTTCATCAATCTGTTGCAGAGTGCCATCACTGAACTTGTGTATTTCATTGAACCTCATGATCATCTGAACCCCGTATCTGTCTCTGAATGTAACTGCCCTTGGAGAGTCTATGACTGTGTAGTCATGCTTGAATTCAAATCCAGTGGCTTCCCATCGAGGTTTGGTGAGGTTTAGCTGTGTCTGGTAACTCTCAATTCCCAGCTGGAAGTCTTCTACGCGGTGTCTGATAACCAAGTTTCTGGTCCATAGGTTGACAGCGGTAGTTAGAATCTTTTTGTCTTCGGGTGATAGGTGGTTCAAGTGACCTTGAAGATTTAACAAGTACAGATCTTCAAAGTCACTGGGGTACATGTGTTTGAAGTCCCTTTCTGCTATAACGTATTCTTTGAGATCAGCTCGACGAAGGACTATTTTCTTCATGTAGTTGTACCCATACATTGAAAAGACTTCGATTCGGACGACACTTAAGATACGCATATGAGTCCTTACTGCTCGGCGGTCTCCTTCAGATGAGAATCGGTCAATGTAGAATCGTTGTCTTTGAAACCACCAATGAGAGATACCATACATAGCTGCAATGTCATACTTGCATTCCTCTGCAATCCAGAACTGATCAGGCACCAGTTGTTCCAATCCGACATCAGGATAATATGCCGCCTTCATCTTCGAGATTGACAAGGCCGGTCTGCCAACCTTGCGACCATATCGTAGATACTCCAGGTCTTTGTTGAAGAAGAAGTCCGGTTGAATGGTTACATGGCCTGGTTCACCTCCCAGTGGAAGTGGCTTGCTGACGTTGTACCTGAGGATTGCATCATCCACTTGATCGGTGAGAAGTTTGTGGCATTCTTCCATTTGGAATTGGAGATGAATCACGTCAGGATGAAACACTTTGACGATTTCGAATGCAGGGCCTTCCAGGTCCTTGGGAGTAAGTTCAGAGATTCCTCGTTGTTTACAAAACCAGTCCATAAATGTCGCCATATCCCCGGTTTGAGCAAGTAGCGAGTTCTCCTGTGGTTGCGCATATGTCGACTTCAGAGCAGAGGCCCAGTTGTTTGTTGGCATGGACAGATCAGATGATGGAATAGTCCACGCAGGTTCTGGAGTGGACGGTCTGTCTTCAGTGAGAGGTTTCCACCAGCTTTGTCTCAGGTTGACTGTAGGAACATGATCACGTCCGACCTCATCATCACTAGAGAGTACTTGTACATCTGCAGTGGTATCCTCATCCATATAGAGATCGTCAGGAATCTGTGTGATTGACGGCTTAGTCTGGGAGTCAGTCGTTGTCCACGCAGAGTGTGTCCACGCAGATCATTACGAGCTGATGCATCTGGATTGCTTTGAGACTCGGGGCTGCAGTGCCTGTTGACTGAGTCCTTTCCTGACGAAGTTGAGATGAGACTGGAGGTGTGAGTGGAGGGAGGACTATGTGGGCCAAGAATCAGAAGCTCCGGTTTGCCAGAGAGCTCCTGATGGCCCTGACAGTGGTGGAGGAGGGCAGGAGAGAGTGTAGAGTAGAGAGAGGCTACCCAAGGGGAGGCTTTGGGAGAGTCTTGCTACCTTTCATCTTGAGTTATTACGCTACTGGAGCCTTATCTATCATCAAAGTCCTGCAATCTTCAACACGATGGATATTTAGCCCTGTATGAGTGCTTCATAATCTATTCGTGTGCACACGGCATGATCCCATGTCGTAGTTTGTCTCCTCCAACATGCTTTGAGCAGAAATTTTCCGTCATGTCATACGTACAGGTAGATCCGGAATCGAGCACAAAGGGGAGCGTCTCATTGCATGCTTTTACAGATGACTAACCACCGCCAGTAACTGAGTCTTTCTATTTTTCGGTTACAATCTCATATGATTCAATAAACTTTCGTCGTCCTGTTTCCTCTCATGTTGGTCCAATTCCATGGTTTCCAACTTGCGGGATCCATGCTCACCCTGTTTTTTCTAACCGTGATTCCAAGAGCTGTGAGAAATCTTCACTACACGGTCCGCTATGTGTTGCGGCGATTCACTCCATAGCGCTTAATTGAGTGTCAAGCGACTCTGATAACCTTGGTGTGAATGTTGAGGTGGTAGTGGAGGGAGAGAGTAGTTGTTGTTGTTGCTGCAGTTTGTGATTGTTGAGGTTGGTAGAGGCCAAGAACACTAGGAATGAATAAGGTCCTAGACACTAACAGAGATCGATCACTGGAGATGTCATCGAGGAGAGGTGATAGAATGTCTTGAGCTTGAATATGACGGAATGCCAATTGATTTCAGAACCTCAGTTGTCAGCTTTGTCTTCTCATTATCCGGCCTCGAGACGGTTTGTTCATTCCAAGAATTGATCACCAAAGCTGAAAATCTTTGGCGAGATGTTTGTAAAGAAGCCAATGTCCCTGTAGAGGCTGACAGGATTTTCTTCCTGGTATCACCTGTTCAATCAACCGTGAGCTTCAGATTCTTATGCACATCAGGGTATGTCGAGGTCGTAACCCTTCATCCATATGCACAGGTTGAGGTTGACTAGGAGGGGACCAGAGATCTCAACATCCTGAGGAGATTCAAGTTACTGGGTCCAGCGAGAACACCGGAGTTGGGTAAAGGTAGAGATTCAGCAATGTTAGTGTCATCAGGGTTTGGTCCAGCCTGGCCTTCATCACGTGTACCAGGGCCTGATCCAGCCTGGCCTTCATCTAGGGTACCAGGGTTTGATCCAGCCTGGCCTTCATCTCGTGTACCAAGGTCTGATCCAGCCTGGCCTTCATCTAGTGTACCATGGTCTGATCCAGCCTGGCCTCCGTCTTGATTTCCACTTCTACCCACGGAAGGCATTTCTTCATCAACTTAATTAGACCGTATCACATGCGAGATAATCCAGTTCAGCATATTAGAGAGGAAGTCTCTGGTCTGCGATTCATGTGGTTAACAGGGATATGCTCTCTGAAGGAAATACTGTTGTGCCGAGCTCTTCTTCGTTGGAGGGTTTTGGAGGTTGAGGGAGACTAGGGCTGCTTGTTCCTCACACTACTTTTCCCTCTTTCCCCTTTCCTAGCACTCTGGGTAGTAGGTTGAAGTTTCTCATGTTAGGTACCCTGAAAACCACAGGAGGGAGAGGAACTCCCTCTTGAATTGGGTATGCATCTAGTTAAACTTCTAGCAAAACCTTTTGCAGTATCGCCTCCATCCGAGTCTTCCAGACTGGGTTTAGCAAGCAGGAAAACCCCTTCATCAACGTATTCATCAACCAACTGTTTCAAACCCTTAAACATTTCCTCTCCTTAGTCACTTTCCCAGCCTTTCGCACTTTTGGATAGTTGGTTGAAAGCTCAGGATATACTTTCAACACTGGGCTGTGTGTTGCGCTTCGTCTCCATGATGGTTGCGGGTGCAGGTTTGATGTTAGAGAAAAAAATCTTGGTACAAGATAGAACTTCTAGCCTTTTGTGAATGTATATGTACTGATATTAGAAGCACAACACATACATGAGAACTCTAGCAAATGTTTAGGCGGAAACTAAACAGTTCAATAGAAAGAAGAACAACACGTGATGAACAACTACGATCCTCATGATCTTTCTAGTTGGATAAATAAATTGATTATTGGTTGCTTTTCCAATCGTGTCCCACCTAAATGCTGATAGGATTCTTTAATAGAAGATAGAAACCTATAATTAGTCAACACGAAAACTAAACTCATCTCGAAGAGATATACATCAATAATCAAATCACTTCCTAATTTATCTCATTACCTATAATTAATGAGATAATACTGAGAATATAACTAAAATATCCTTAATCTTACATAGAATTACGTCTATAAATAACAATCACAGAATCTATCACAAGTCACAGGAACAGTGTAACAGACCAGGACAGAACATAATCAGCAGGAATCTACTTGATCTCTCCAGCAGAACAATTATCAGCAGGAATGCTATTATTAAACTGTCAGCCACCAGGAACGACTTAGTGCTTATTCAGCAGACGAATATGTCTAACAGCAGACAAACTACGACTTATAGTCGTTTGGGGATGTGATTTGTTCCAACAATCCTCCCCTAAACTTGGTGGTTGACACACTCCGGTTAATTCCAAGTTTCTTCTAGATAGATCTTCTTGAGCAGAGAGGAATTGAAGAGCACAGGAAAACAAAGTACGAGCAGCAGCAGTATACAAAGGTAAACTCATCAGCAGTACAACAAGCAGCATAACATAGAAGCCAACAGCAGCAATCAAGAAACAGCATGAACTCGATGAACAGCAGAATCAAATGAGGCAGCAACAGCTCTTAAGCAGCAACTTCCAGACTGTGCAGCAACAGGCACGCATTGACAAGTATGTAAACATCAAATCAAAAAGTGCAGTCTATTCTCATCACTTCCAGTGTTTAACTCCTGGAAGAGGTGAATCATTGAAAAAAAAAATGTAAATGGATTGATGTCTCTTTACCAGTTAGCCATTAACGTCTGAGTAGTCACTTTCTTTGGCCAACCCAGAAAGGTGTATGTCCATGGTCAATGAGAACCATTTTCAGCAACTCTCAGTACTTTGAAACATGTGAGAGTTCACAACACGCCGTATACATAAATACTCTAATGAGTGCAACACCACTACACAGAGCCATCAACGCAGCAGCGATTTCGCGAGATGCCTTTACGCTCTGTAGCCGTTTATCCTATCAGGCACTACAGTCCTAATCCTGATCGTGCGGCACAGTAGATCATCATCTGAGCCTACTCTCTTCTCTACCCATGGTCTGAACTCTATCTTGACCTACACCCTCTCGAGACACTCACTTCTGTAACTGCAAACACATTGGAGCGAGTCTGTCAGAGTAACCACTAACAAATAGATGCGCCCTAACTGTCACTATTCTGAACACGATTATTCGTGAAAGGTCACCTCTCTCCACACATCACACACACACAAAGGGAATCACTAAGACACACACCTCTTTCATCAAAAATATTGTGAAACATCGCGTGTCGTATATCCTCTATTCAAGCACCTAGTATCACTTGGAGATAACTCTGGAGCCACACCACTCCCAACGTGATTTGAAAAAGTCTTTACCAGACGTATCCACATGCTAGTGGACTAAGCCACTTCTTGTTACAAGAACACCAAGCAATGAGAAGGTCCCTCACACTCTAGCTCTAACATCTCAGCAACCCTTCTCACGCTATCTCAACCACGGATATTCGTCAACCACCCACACAAGACACTCTTTCGCGCAAACAGACAGAAAGACCAACAAACTCTGTTCTCACACAAATAAGTCTACTCATCTCTCAGCACACATGGGATGGAGTGTTGAAAAACCATAATTGTGTCGTACCAAGATATCCACAGAGAGGCACTCAACACAGCCACAGCAGTTATACACCAGCAGGCAGAAGCGATCAGTATAACACTCAACTAAGAGTTCACAATAGTAACGAAATTGACGAGCGAGGTGCACCAGCACACACGCGTCAGGCAGCAGATCAACATTGTTTTCCACCATCAGGATGGGATACTATCAAGCAGAAACCAATTACTAGTGGCAGCAGGAAAGAGTCAGCCAGCGACAGCAGACACCATTAAACAGCAGAAACAAAACACTCGAGCGAGCGCGTCACGCGCGAGTGCGATCTAGCCAGGCATGGGCAGTCGCCCGGGGAGTAGTGCTGACCGGGCGCAGTAACCAAAAATCCACAAGGAACACTATTCTATCCTGCAGAACGCAAGTACTAAACTAGCATAAATAAAATCGGGCAGCAGGACAACGCGACTATACCCATTGTAACAGTCAAACCCACTCATCCTACGAAGCTGGTCCACCCCAGGACAACGTCAATAACTATCACTCTCTCATAGCGGACCAAGAGATACTAGAGAGCCAAGCAATTACAACACTCATAACCTGTGCAGCACATGAAATACAGTCTATAGCACACGCTCACAAACAACACCTAAACACATACACCATAAGAATCAGCACTATTCCACCAGGAAACACCAAACTATGCAGCTAGTAGACGTATAAGACGAGCACCAAAACTACGCAAACTGACTAGACAACTACGACAGCAGCGCACCACACATAACACAAACTTCTGGGTCGCGGCACGGCGGACAGAATACAACTAACACTGAGCAGACAAGAGCACACAGACTACTCCCACGACAGACTGACTACACACAAGCTTGTCATGCACGAGAGGGATCAGCTACTCTGGGTTGCTTATACGAACAAGCAACACACCTCTAGCGAGTCTTACAAACCAACTTAGCTGCCGACATGAAGGAGACATCTATAGCGCGAGCGCCGAGACTCAAACACCTAGTACACACTATACCACAGAGGCAACCAGCATACTAGAGCATCTGCAACAGAAGGATTAACGACCAGGCAGCAGTATTGACTACCGCAACTCACGACTGAAAATAGTATCCCCACACAAAACACCATATCCTAGCTACGATCATATAGTTAAAAAAATATACAAGGTTTACAACAAACAACCTCCCCTTAGGCGTAATACCTCCCCTCATGGAGTCACGAAATAGGGATTGCCACCATCCCAATATGGACTACCAGAATACGCAAATCTTGAGCCAATCTCACAACATGCCATTATGCACTAACAGATCATAACAAACTCGCAGCGATAGTCAATGCGAGGTGTGAATCTTCCCGCACTCTAGAGCGTCAAGTACTATGCTATCTATTATCGTACACGATCAAAAATCGGCAATCACAACCCAACTGATAACCAATACACCACTACAAGCTTGGTCTCATCTGCCATCTCGTCGATGATGTCCAAAGATAGCTATCACAGAAGCGCATAATGTTCAGCACCCCAATCAACATCTTACCAGCTATTCGCTGATAGATTTCTCTCTCAGTAATTATCAGAGTAGACCACGTGTCTCCTAACGCATAACAAAGTACATGCGCGAAAAGCTTGAGCGAGACTTCTGTGACGTCCCCAACTCATACACGCATGGTGTGCATCTCTACGATGCGATAAGCATCGCAGGGCCCTACAGACCTCGTCTCCTATCCTCAGTTCTCTGCAGAGCGATACAAGCGTGCTCACACGCTCTATCCTGCTTCCTATCACCACTGACGCAACTCACATCGACATTATTCTCAACCTTCTGCTACACACGTGCTTTAGAGATTCGACACTCCATCCACCTAGCTTATCATGTGCGATACTCATTCCTATCCCCGACAACTGCATGACATGCGCATCGCACAAATCAATCACAGCCAGCTAGAGCCACATGAAAGAAGCCATCTCCACTCCCACACATAGAAAGGGAGAATCTTAACAGATGCGTTAACCGAGCTTATCAGAGACTCAGCCATATAGTGACATGAGTCAGCGAAATTCGCTAATATAAGTGTACACACTTGAAAATTTTCTCTGAACTATTCACACACTCCAACGCTGGCGTGACAACATCTCAGATGATCAGGTTTCTCTCTCGGGTTCTATCTAGAACAGATTACATAGCAACGTGCGCCAAGCTATCATACTACACTGGCTCAGACAGCCGTTGGAGATCTCGTTGATGACACAGCTTCACTAGAAGGAGCTATAACAGGTCGACAGTCGCGACTAACTCGTCATGACATCACGGTACACACTGTATATATCAGCACTAACAATGGTGGAGAGGTAAGTATTGCAATCTTTACGAATTAATGGGAGCTACATAGAGTCACTCCTCCTCTCTCATCACACGGCGGATTCTCTCGTCGATACATGTTTACTCTACAACCATCATCTCTCTACATTACTAGATCTGACGACTTCATCATTCTGAGAGCATCACTTATAGATATATCATACTTCTCTTGGTGCGGGCTACATCTGGAACATCGTTTACTCAATAGTCATGCATAAGGGTGGACATAAGTTGATTCACCTACTAGGAAGGATACAGAGTTCACATACTCTCCATAGAAATGCATTGAACAATACAAGGTGTCTCTCTTTAGACACATATACTACTTACGTAGCAGAAGAGTTGTAGTCTAAAAAAACGGTGGGTTTGATAAGATCACTATATCCCTCTCACAGAATAAGGTTGGGTTTTAGTTAGTTTAAGACACTGAGTTAAGGTTTGTCTATATAGATCGCTGCGCGTGTATACACAGGGTGGGGGGTAGGTATCTCTCTATATCTCTTGAGGTAATTATGGGGGGGGGGGATGTTGATTCTACACCACCATGTGTGCGTGTGAGCGAGAGACGTGGTGTGTGCGCTGAGAGGATAGGTTGTGTGAATAGGCTATCTCTATAAGGGTAGGACCTTATAGGGATTTGAGATTGTTGAGGTGAATGATATCTTGAAGTGATGTGGGGGGGGATGGTTGAATTGTTGTGTTAGAATGTAGGGTGGGAGAGAGAGAGAGGATTGGGGGTGTATTATATGAGGAATGTTTGTGTAGGGGTTGGTTATAGATTTATTTGATTGGAAGTGTTGATTTGTAGTTAGAGTTTTTTAATTGTGGGTATGGTTGGTTTATTTGGAAAATTTGTGAAGATGAGTGGGGAGACATTGATGATAGGATTGGATTTGGTTTGAGATGATTTGTTGTGGGAGGTTGTTGGTTAGTGTTATTAAGGTTGGGGATGTTTGGTTTGTGAATGAGTGGTTTGGTTGGGTGGTATTTTAGTGTTGGTGTGTGTTAGATAAGGGGATTTTTGTGGAGAGGTGTATGGTATGTTAGGGGAATTGTGAGATTGTGATTTGTGAAGGATGGTTATTTTGGGTATGAGATTATTAGCTGGTATGGGTGTAATTGGGGGGTGGGGGTTTTGTAGTTTGTTTTGGGGGGAATGTTTTGTTGAGTGTCTGGTTGTGTGGGGGTGGTGATAGAATTAAGTATAGTTTTAATCTGTGTTTATGTGCAATCTCATATATGTCAAGCAATCATCATATACAGAGTCTCTCAGTCCAGTAACATAATATCATAATACAAGTTACATTACTCACTAATATAGCCTTGCAATATTATCCGTCAAAACGGCTTAAAAACTGTTATCGTATCCTCTAAACCCGTAATTCCAGTGAAGGATTAATATCGTAAAGTAAATGCAGCCGAGGCTACTCAAACATTGTACAAGAGTACGGATATAAATCTCATTTGAAAATATAAAATCGTCTTTAAACTCAAAAGAGTACAAGTCCTCCTAAAAGCCCAATGTACAAGTCATTAAGCATGATCTTTAAAATAGCCGTTTTACCACCGTTTTCATTCAAATTTCTTCACCACCACTTGAGTACAAGCTACTACACTCATTATACAATGTATAAACCCTAAATATTCTATTCATAAGCTTTCATACATCTTTTTACATTAAAACCCTAATTCAAAACTCAGAAACCCTAACTCGAGCTAAATACTACACTATAACTCGTTTCTTCGTTTTTATCCATTGTAAACTTAAACCAATACTTAAATAAGTTATAATAACATAAATTACAACATCCTCAATCATATTCAATTATCATTTCATCATTCTACTTCAATTATACAAGAAACGAATCCAGAAAACCCTAAAAACCTTATATGAACCCTAATTCCAAGCCACGGCTTATTCTTTCAATTTCAACCTATTTTAACTTAAACCAACGACCAAAATTCATTGATATACTTTATATAAGCCCTAGGATCTGTATTCCATCATTCCTAATCAAAAGTATGCAAAATATAAACCAAAAAAGTCAAGAAAACCCTAAACGGGCCCTAATCAAACTCGTGACCTCATTTCTTCAATTCTAACCCGTTTTAACCCAAACCAATTGCTAATCTTTGCTAATACTTCCTATATCAGACCTTGGCTACATATATTAGCTATCGTTAATCAAGTACACACGAAATAAAAGCTTGAAAACTTGTGAAAACCATGCCGAGTCCAAAACAGACCCGCACCCCATTTTTGGCTTCTTTAATCCATTTTAGCCCTAACCATGTACAAGGCACTTGCATAAACTCCTTCTAGAATCTCTAAAGCAGATTATTCACCTACTTAGACCATCCCATGGTTAAATATGAGAGCACATGGCCTCTCTTTTGGCTTACTTTAGCCGCGGCAGCAAGAAAGGCAACCAACTCATCAAAGCTAGTTCATAGACCTTCCACACTTCATCTTCTAGCTTATACACATCATACCCTAGCTCTTCTATGTGTCAAGATCAGATTATAAGTTTTGCTTGCTCACCACTCTTGAAAATGGGTATAAATAGGGCCCTAACTCCTTCATTCCAATTTGCACCACATCTCTTCTTTCTCAAACCCATAAGGCAGCAATCCTTTGCTCCCATATGATCCTAGGATCATTAAATAAGTGCAAGAAGCGAAGCCCTAAAGAATTGAAGCCCCGGAGTAAAGATACAAGGTGTACGAGTGGAAATACTACCCGAAACGACCCATTTCCACCATTTTTGATCATTGAAGCTCAAACCCAGGTTCTATCAACTTCATATCTGCTACTACACCCTTATAATGTTCATATGATCCTAAATATACTCTTGTTAAAGTTTCATAACTCAATTCATGCTCATTTTCCATTTTGATCCAAAACCGTACACCCGAAACCCTAATTTCGCGTTTTTCTTAAAACTAAATGTTATAATGATTAAATATTGTTATAATCTATCCTATCATGCTTAACTAATGTTAAAATAACCACTTTATTGATTAATGAAGGAATTTGAACTTAAAACCCTACGCATTTACGTTTTGAAACCCTAACTTAACGACTTGCATGGCAATTTGGACATGTTTTGTAATTATAATCCATGCAAGGGGTATATATCGTAACTTTCAGAAACTTATAACTAAAAGGGCTGAATATGTCATTTTATCAAAGTTATAACTATAGGGGTATATTATGTCACTTTTTAAAGTGCAAGGTTTACTTGGTATATCTTTTAAAGTTGAAGGACCAAATTTATAAAAGTGCAAACTCCAAAGGTAAATTCTGCCACTTTTCAAACTCAAGGGTCTAAAATGTAACATTTTGAAAAAGTATAAAATCATGTTTAAAACCTTACAAGACATAACTTTAATTAACGCTTCTCGTGCTTAACATTTCCAGATATTGATCAAAACGCTTAAAAAAAAAAAAAAAAAAAAAAAAAAAAAAAAAAAAAAATAAAAAAGAAATAAAAAAAAAAAAAAAAAAAAAAAACAAAAAAAACAAAAAAAAAAAAAAAATAAGAAAAAAAAAAAAAAAAAAACAAAAAAAAAAAAAACAAAAAAAAAAAAAAAAAAAAAAAAAAACAAAAAAAAAGAAAAAAAAAAAAAAAAAAAAAAAAAAAAAAAAAAAAAAAAAAAAATAAAGAAAAAAAAAAAAAACCTAAAAAAAAAAAAGAAAAAAACAAAAAAAAAAAAAAACAAAAAAAGCCGATTATATCAAAATCACAATACTAGGGACTTCATATTAAGGGGTTTCATCTTTGGTATTTACGTTATGGGACTGTCGTATTGTTGGGTTTACGATTTAAAAAGTGCCGTAGCCTCCTAACGTTTACTGAATGACTTCTGAATTATGATGGCCCGAACGGTGATACAATAATTCCAAACTCTTCAAAAAAAAAAAAAAAGAACAAATCTTCAAAAAAAAAAAAAAAAAAGTCCCAAAAAAAACTCGTGCTTAACATTTCCAGATATTGATCAAAACGCTTAAAACCGATTATATCATATCACAATACTAGGGAGCTTCATATTAAGGGGTTTCATCTTGGTATTACGTTCTGACTGAGTTGTTGGGTTTACGATTTAAAGTGCCCTAGCTCCTCAAACGTTTACTGAATAACTTCTGAATTATGATAGCCCGAATGGTGATACAATAATTCCAAACTCTTCAATCAAACTCATAACTCTTAAAACAAAAGTTCTAGAGTACAATCTTCCTAAGACTCAACATATTTACTCAGGTTGCGTGACGTGGCTGTTTATTATCATTTTGCTATATCAACATTCCCTAATAATATTGTGATAAGGTCGTCTGCTTTCATAAATTTATTGCATCTACCTATCAGGTGAAGTTCATAACCTCGCCTTTACTTATTTTACATGTTTTATAAACCCGCGAGGGGGATACATGCTTGTTACAAACTCTTTTACATACTCGTTTATCTTATAACAATGTGATTACTTTTCAAAGACTTAGTGAGTTCATAGTCTCGCATTTCAATCTTTTCATAAACCCGTGAGGGGATACGTGCTATAAATTACGAATACAAGTTACATGCTATTCTGACATATCATTACAATTGCTGTCTAAGTTATCTATCCTACAAGTCATTAAATTTGACTTCAAGTCGTTAAATTGACTTTGGATATTAATGTGTTAATATTACAAATCCTACAAGTCATTAAATTTGACTTCAAGTCGTTAAATTGACTTTAGATATTAATGTATTAGTTTCATAAATCCTACAATTCGTTAAATTTGACTTCAAGTCATTAAATTGACTTTGGATATTAATGTTAGTGTAATAAATCCTACAAGTCGTTAAATTTGACTTCAAGTCGTTAAATTTGACTTCAAGTCGTTAAATTGACTTTGGATGTTAATATGTTGATATTATGAGCTCTTCAAGTCGTTAAATTGACTTTTGATGATAATGTGTTAGTGCGATGTGCTTAGACAAGGAACAAGACCAGACAAGACCAATCAGACCAAACAAGACGATAACGCAGTAATACACTGTTACTATGATAATTGCATTCGTTGCAATCATTACTAATAACGGGTGTATAATAACAATACCATTTTCTATAATAATTGTATTTTTACAATTATTACACTATGACTTGTATTCAAACTGTTTATCAAACCTATGAATTTCACTCAACCTTTGTGTTGACTTTTTAGCATGTTTATCTCAGGTTATTGAGCAATAACGGCACAGAAGTGGCATGGACTCGAAGATGGGCTAAACTTGTTATCATTCACAGTGTATGTAACTAGATTTTGGGACCTGCCTTTGTAAAACTCTGATTGAAATGAATGATAACGTATCTTTTGAACAACTCTCTTTTGTTCCGTTTCGATGATTATGATTGTTGTATCCATGAAGTAATACCCCAGATTAGCTTCCGCTGCTATATTGTAAAAATGGGGGTGTTACAGATTGGTATCAGCGTCATGGTTATAGAGAACAAGGTCAAAACCTTAACTATAACCACATTTCTTTTTCTAGCCATCAAAGTCCTCCGTGCCACTACAATCCGGATCAGTATGTAAAGATACATAATTATTATACTATATTATAAATAACTTATGTTATTTACAACTAGGTTGTTAACAGAACGATGTCTTCTCCCAACCACTCTACTTCCAATATTGAGGATGCTTTTTCCTCTATGAATATTCTTAACTATACTTCGGCCTCACCGGATTACTTCCCAGCTTCATCGGAAAGCAGTTCTTTTAACTCTTCGGAAAACTCTACAGATAATATAATCCCACCAGTATTCTCATCTTTCTACAATAATCCTTGTTTGAAGGACGTACAAGCATTTTATGCTAAGGAATTACCTATTTCCTCATCAGATCTTATTACTCCACCAGCTATTTTCTCTAGTATTATCACCATCTTCCTCAGTTTATACTCCTACCCCACCTCAGGTATTTGAAATAGGGAAATGTTCAGTTAAGATGCATCTGAAACATCATGAGAAACAAGTCAAAGATATTTTGAATTACTTAGAAGAACTCTCTTTTCACCGTATTGAGAAAATGGAAGAATGACGTATTAATAGAATGATCACACAAAGGAATAGTAACGAACTAAAAATCAAAATTGAGAGAGTCCGTTCTCAGATTATCAAATTTCAAAGGAAGAAATTAGGACAAAAATATATGATTGCTTTTGCTCACTACAGAATTTCTGATCTTGAACGAATCATTGAGAAAATCCAAGCTCGACACCAAACGGATCAGGAAGATCTTTAGGATGTCATCTACCGGTTCGAAATCAACAAACTCTTAGACTAGTTATAGCTTTATCCTAGCCACGGGATGTGTGGTATAAATAAAAACGCTTGTCAAATCTTGACTATGTACAGTAAAAAGGCAAGTTATTTATAAAGGCAATCCCGTTTCGTACCTTATTGTTCATCTCGTTTCATACCTTATTGTTTCCAACTTATCTCTCTTTCATCATCATTTCCACCATTTGCATCATTATCTCCGTCTTTATCATAACCTCTAAGTGCTTAAAAATTCAAAAATAAGCATTTCCCTTTAAGCATTTTAAGCATCACATTCTCTTTTATTACTTTTCAAAACTTATGATATCATTCTTACTACGTGTTATCCTCTGTTGATAGAATGCCTCCCAAAAGGACGTCAACATCTGAAACACCAGCCATAACTTTAGCTGCCATCCAGCAACTAATTAATGATGGCATTTCCTCAGCTCTGAAAGCACAAGCTGCATCAATGGCAAGTGCTAGTAATCCCAATAGGAACACCGGACCTACTGGAACTCCTGTAGCAAAAACAGGAAACTATAAAGAGTTCGTTAGCTGTCAACCTTTCTACTTCAATGGTATGGAAGGAGCAGTTGACCTCATTCGCTGGTTTGAGCAGACTGAATCGGTATTTTCTCGTAGCAACTATGATGAGGAAAATAAAGTGACATTTGCTACCGGTACCTTAACCGATAGTGCCCTATCCTGGTGGATTGCATACGAGCCAACCTATCGGAATAGAACAGCCCATAAGATCACTGACCGATTGAATAATGCTCTTAACCAATAAGTATTGCCCTCGAACTGAAGTCAAGAAGATGGAAGACGAATTTTACAACTTGGTTGTGAAAGGAAATGAACTTAAGACTTACATTAGGAGATTTTAGGAATTAGCCGTCTTATGCCCAAACATGGTACCAAACACCGAGAAACTTATGGAAGTCTTCATTAGTGGATTACCCAGAAGTATTAAAGGAAATGTTACTGCCTCGAAGCCTCAAACTTTGGAGGAAGCCATCAACATAGCCCAGAGATTAATGGATCAGATAATAAAGCGTGATTCTGTGCAAGAAACCAATAATCACAAACGAAGGTTTGAAGATAGAAGAAACACCAACAACAACAACTATCCCAATGAACACAACAATAATAACCACTCCAACAATCACAATCACAACAACTACCAAGATAACCGCAACAATAACAACCATAACAATGATTACCACCAACAACAGCATAAAAGACAAGAAGCCTTCAAGACTTATGCTGCTACCAATGGGTATACTGGAAACCTTCCCTTGTGTAAAAGATGTAGACTACATCACACGGGACCTTGCAGTGTCAAGTGTCAGGTTTGCAACAAGAAGGCCACCAGACACAAGTAGCAGCAAAACAAAGACAACCACTAGAAATGACTACAAACAGATCCTAATTATATGCTGTGGAAAGAAAGAACATTATGCAAATTAGCGCTCAAAAGCAAATAATTAGGCCATAGGAAAGCATACTTAGAGATGAGCTTGCTTTTGTTCACTTTAGAATTCCTACCCTAGAAACAACTCTCAAGGATATTCAAGTTTCATCAGGATCTTCTCCAATCTGAAAACCCTAATCATCAAGCTACAATCCTTGTCATTTGTTACTTTTACTACGAGATACGTAGCATAAGTATCAACTTTTTCTAGAGTTTCATATGTAAATTTATCCATGAAATAATAAAGTAATGATTCCATTACATCTTGTTATCTGATGATATCAAAATTCGGCATCGTTTATCAATTCTATTATGTTCAAACTCTGAATACTCTCCTCATACCTTTGAAACATAAATTATCATCCTCGATTATATGGGCGTCAGTACAATCAATTCATGATCATATCATTTTCTACACATTACCATATCATGTTTTTATACTTAGGTAAGACGATTTATGATCATCTTATTGAAATGAATTAGGTCACTTCTTCATTTGAATAAGGAAATTATAAATCTTCGAACTATGAATTTATAAATTCTCAGTTACAAGGAGTTGAACGCTTCTTTTTGTAAGTGACAAATTATAAATAAATAGGCTTAAGTATATAACATACGTACAAACAAGTTTCTTTCAATCCGTTTGTACAAACAATTCCTTAATCATTATCATTATTACCTTCAATATTTGTTCATTTCAAAATCTGTATATCACGTGATTAGCAACTCTCTTACAAATTCATAATCATTCCTTGACATCACTCATTCCATGATCTTCGTATTCTAAAATTCTCTGTTATATTCTGCAACGTAATAACAAGGAAACACACAAGAATCTATACAATGTCAAATGATTTCAATACCACTAGGTATGAAAATTTTGACAAAGACTTGTGATAGCATTCTTATTCGATGTTGACTTTTAAAGGTTAATGAATAACGATTCTTTACGATCAGAGTAGCTCAACGGAAGCGTGGTAGGCCCATAACCTACAGGTCTCATAAATCGAAGTATTCCATCCACCCAGGTTCTATCAGGATCTGGAGAAATTCTATTGGCTGTCATCAAAAGGTGTGGTCTTGGAAATAAGTAGACGTGTGAAAGGAGGTAATTATAATTATGGTGCGCAACATAATTATAAATGCATCACACACGTGGACTTGTAACCTTGATTAGCCTAACCTAAATTCATGCCCAGTACCTACATCTATTCACTACAACTTTCAACTAAATCTCGGGACGAGATTTCTGTAAGGGGTGGAGACTATAACAACCCAAGAATTTTCATCAAATGCAAAACCTATTTTACTATTATCACAATTATACGGGGAATTTTTTTGCTTTATTACATTACTTGCATTGTCAATATCTCATTATGCAAGGTAACTTGCATAACTAAAGTAGACAAGCTCACGCAACCTATCTATGACCATCCTGTCTTCATATATGTCAAGCAAACATCATAATATGTCAAGTCAATATCATCATATCCTTATTACAAAGTACATTATTCCTATAATGTACCATTCGCAACGTTATATCAAAACGGGCTTTAAACCGTTATCGTATACCTCTAAACCCTAAATTCCATGAAGGGTTAATATCTAAAGTGAATGTACAAGCTACTAAAGCATATATATAAGTAATATAACATCTCATTTGAAATATAAACTCCCTCCAAGTCAAAGTACAACTCCTTAAAAGCACAATATACAATTCATTACGCATGATCTAAAAAATTGCCGTTTTACCTCTGTTTTCATTCTAATTTCTTCACCATCACTTTTGTACAAGCTACTACACTCAGTATACAATGTGTAAACCCTAATTATTCATACAGTAAGCAATTCATACATCTATTGCACTCAAAACCTAAATCAAACCCTAAACCCTAAAACCGAGCTAGTTTCTAAACCATGACCCGTTTCTTGATTTTTATCCATTGTAAACCCAAACCAACACTCAAATAAGTTGTAATAACTTAATTTACAACATTATCAATCATATTCCATCATCATTTCATCATTTTACTTCAATTATACAAGAGATAAACCTAGAAAACCCTAATTGTGCCCTAATTGGAACTTTGGACCTGTTTACTCGTTTTCGCCCATTTTAAACCCGAACCACTTATCAAATTTTGATTATAATCCTTAATATAAGTCTTAGGATTAGTAACCTATCATTCTTAATCAAATGTACACGAATTACAATCTTGAAAACCCTAATTGAGCCCTAATGTACCCGAAACTCATAACCTTTGCATTTTGACCCATTTTGAAAGTTTTTCTTGCAATCAAGCACCTTGATGACCATGCTACTTCATCCCTAAGTAGCTTACAAGCACCCCTCCTAAATATCTACTCCATTTCATGTTAAAAAAAGAACCACATCACCCCTTTGTCTCTTTTCTTAGCCGCGGCATCACCAAAGCAAGCCAACACCCTTAAGCTAGTTTCTAGCTTATACAACTCATTCTATAGCCTCTCCTCATCACCCTATAGCCTTACTGTTAGCCTCAATTTATTGAGTCGAACAAGGAAGCTCGGTCACTCTACGATGGAGCTTCGGTCTTAATTAGTTAATGTTTTGTAACAGATAAATAATCATGATTCGGCTCGATAAACAATCTAATATTGATATGTTTCGGGTTTTTAATTCCCAAAACAAAACCGAGCCCGGTCCTAGTTATATATCCCCGCTCGACACATTAAATGTGTAGGGGTATATATATATTTAGATATTTTCTAAAATATCTAAATATATATATAGATATTTTCATATGAAAATATCTAGTTTTTCATTTTCTCAAAAATCTAATTTCTTATTTCTCTCTCAACTCTCTCTCATCTCTCTCTCTATTTTCGAGTCTCTCTCTCTCTCTTTTTTCTTGATTCGTGTTTCGTGTTATGAAGTGAGAGAGTGATAAATCGGTTCCTACACTTACACATGTCCTATAAAAGATCATAAGCATTCTTTAAGGCCACCAAGATCATTTCAACTATAAATAGAAGCATAAACTCTTCATTTGAACTCATCCCCCACTTCCTCCTCTATAACCCTTACATAGCAGAAATCATTTGCTCTAAGAAATCCTAAGAGGTCCTAATAGGTCTCAAGAACATAATTGAAGCAAAAGAAACTAAGAAAAGAAGCCCGGAGTCGTTATTCTAGGCGTACAAAGCTAAAAGTCCTGATTTCGACCCGTTTTCAAGCTATAAGGTCAAACCCAGGTTCTGGATGTTCTAATTCTGCTCCTACACTCTTATAATGTTCATATGATCCTAAATAAACACTTTAAATTACATAACTCAATTCATGCTCATTTCCGTTTTGATCAAAACACGTACACCCGAAACCCTAATTTTGCGTTTTTCCTAAAACTAAATTCATAATGGTTAAATATTGTTAAAAATCTATTCCTAGGCATGCTTAACTAATTGTTAAAATCGCCACTTTATGAAAATTTAATGAAGGAATAGAACTTAAAACCCCGCGCGTTTACGTTTTTGAAACCCTAATTTTGACCTGTTTTGCTTCCTACTTAACGAATCGTTATGTTTAAACTTCGTTGCGTTTAAAATCTTCATTATTGTAAGTTATTAAAACTTATAAATGTCATTGAAATGTAAAAATAAGCTATCATGCAATTTGGACATGTTTTGTAAAATTACCATGCAAGGTATATAATCAACTTTTAGAAACTATCCTAAAAGGATCTGACAATGTCTTTTATTAAAGTTATAACTATAGGTGTCTATTAATGTCACTTTCCCAAAGTACAATGATTACTTTGTATATCTTTAAAGTCAAAGGACCAAACACGTAAAGTGCAAACACAAGGTAATTCCGCCACGTTCAAACTCAAGGGTCTAAAATGTAACATTTTGAAAAAGTATAAAAACACATTCAAAACATTACAAGACATAACTTTAATTAACGCTTCTCGTGCTTATCATTTCCAGATATTGATCAAAACGCTTTAAACCGATTATATCGTATCACAATACTAGGGAGCTTCATATTAAGGGGTTTCATCTTGGTATTACGTTCTGACTGAGTTGTTGGGTTTACGATTTAAAGTGCCCTAGCTCCTCAAACGTTTACTGAATGACTTCTAAATTATGATGGCCCGAACGGTGATACAATAATTCCAAACTCTCTAATCAAACTCATAACTCTTAAAACCAAAGTTCTAAAGTACAATCTTCCTAAGACTTGACATATTTACTCAGGTTGTGTGACGTGGCTGTTTACTATCATTTGCTATATCAACCTTCCCTGTTAAGATTGTGATAAGGTCGTCAGCTTTCATTCTGAAATATTTATTGCATCTACCTATCAGGTGAAGTTCATAACCTCGCCTTTACTTATTTACATGTTTTATAAACCCACGAGGGGGATACATGCTTGTTACAAACTCTTTTACATACTCGTTTATCTTATAACAATGTGATTACTTTTCAAAGACTTAGTAAAGTTCATAACCTCGCCTTTACTTATTTACATGTTTTATAAACCCGCGAGGGGGATACATGCTTGTTACAAACTCTTTTACATACTCGTTTATCTTATAACAATGTGATTACTTTTCAAAGACTTAGTGAGTTCTAGCCCACTTTTAATTCTCATTAATTTTTTTCATAAACCCGGAGGGGGATAAATGCAATAAATTATGATACAAGTTGTTTCCAGACTATATGCTAATCTGATATACCATTACAATTAATGTCTAAGTTACTTTATGCCAAAAGTCCCTCATTATCATGGACCATTAATCACTTACGGGTGAACGCAAATATTGTGGATAGATCTATCGGGATTGACGAATCCTGTTTGTGTTAGCCGGATAGGTAACCAAAACATTTATATTTGAATTCATAGGTATATGGAAATACCCTACACCGAGGCCATTATCTATCTATAGATATATATATATATATTATTAATATATATATATATATAATATATATATATATATATATATATATATATATATATATATATATATATATATATATATATATCATATCATTTTGGATATATATATACACTAGTCAGTTTGTGTGCCATGAGCTTAGACCAGACAAGGAACATGACCATAAAACCAAACCAGACAAACACAGACAATAACCGCAATAATACACTGTTACTATGATAATTGTATTCGTTGCAATTATTACAAATAACGGGTA
This sequence comes from Tanacetum coccineum, assembly GCA_026074375.1. Classification (NCBI taxonomy): domain Eukaryota; kingdom Viridiplantae; phylum Streptophyta; class Magnoliopsida; order Asterales; family Asteraceae; genus Tanacetum; species Tanacetum coccineum. The sequence continues at coordinate 50,771 of BQNB010017494.1, forward strand.
TATAATAACGTGACCCAAGATCATAACAATACCATTTTCATAATAATTGTGTTTGTACAATTATTACACTATGACTTGTATTCAAACTGTTTATCAAACCTATGAATTTCACTCAACCTTTGTGTTGACTTTTTAGCATGTTTATCTCAGGTTATTAAGCAATATACGGCACGGAGTGGCATGGACTCGAAGATGGCTAAAACTTGTTATCATTCACATTGTATGTAACTAGATTTTGGGACCTGCCTTTGTAAAACTCTAATTTGAAATGAATGATAACGTATCTTTTGAACAAACGTCTCTTTTGGGTCATTTTCTATGATTATGATTGTTGTTTCCATGAAGTAATACCCCAGATTAGCTTCCGCTGCTATATTGTAAAAATGGGGGTGTTACATCAACAACTGAGACTGCTCTGTCTTTTGCCAGAGGAGTATCACCGTCAGTCCTGAAGATAAACAAACCAAGTTAGTTGAATAATAAATGAGAATACAGCTACTTAACTTTAATTTGTGTTTGATTTTTATAACCGTAGTGACTCAAAATACATAAAATAATCTATATAGCGGGCTTTATGACATATGTGGCTGGGGAGGTGTCATTTTATACACTATTTCGGGGTCATTTAACCCCTTAAATCATGCAAATATGCCCAGATTATGTGCTTAATCATTTGTTTTCAGGTTTTTAGCACTTGGATGGCATTTGGAGGAAATACACATGACTTGGGCTCATTTAGAGAAGAAACGGACAAGATTACGGACCTACACTAAATCTCTTGAAGACTTATGCATACATAGCGTGAAGATGGCGTCACAGGCATAACGCGATGCCGTCGTGATCTATCTAGTGACGACGTCAAAAATCTAGCAACGGCGTCAGGACGTGGCCGACTTAAAAGAGGATCTAGAATCATCTACGTGGCGACGGTGTCAGGACTTCAAACTGACGCCGTCACAGCGATTTTTCTATATGTATATTAAAACAAAATTAGGGTTTTAGGTGTGCAACTTTGTATAATTTTAGGGAGACGAACCCTAGTCACTATAACTGCTTTTAAGGTCGTTTTTAGGGCCTCAAACCCTATTTAACTACCTTTAATCCATGTTTTAATCAAGTAAGATTGTTTATCATTAATCATTCAATATGTCTATGTGTTGTTTGATTGATTTATGTTCTTGCTTTATCTTTAACATGTTAGGCTAAACCATCCTTTGTATTTACTTATGATTCCATGAAAATTAGGTTGTAGATCCTTTTGATGTTGCTTCTTGTTGATGGATATGCGCGTTAGGCTCTAAAAAACTAGCCATAAGATATTAAATTGGCATAGATATCGAGGGAAACGCGAGTGTGTAGAAAGGATACCATCGGTAAAAGTCTTCATACTACCTTACCCCTAATATGGTTGATCCCTCTTAAGATATTTCACATGCATTTAATATACTCTTAGGGGCCTTGTAATAGTCTTCATACTACCTTACTTGTGTGTTGCCCTAACGGAATATTAAATAGACGGCGAGTTCGTGTAATCCGTTCATGACCTAGGAAATACTTACACAGGCCATCACAAGTGTGACAAGGCAACAGATCTAGGAGAAGCAATCTGAGAAGTAGTGCATGATTAGGTAAATACATATTTTTATCATAAAGTTATCACCAGTAGTATAGATTATAATTAGCTTAATTAATAGTTAATCAAAACAACCTCTCAAACCATGATATTTACCTACTTTCTTATAAGTCTAAAAACACAAACAAAATCTTCTCTCAAACCCTTAGAATTCTATTAAACCGTGTTCGAGCCTTCCTAACCTATTCCCCTAGAGAACGATAACAACCCTCGAGTCTTGCCTATACTACACTGCAACGATTAGGTACATTGCCTAGGGAGTTGTAAAACTTCGTGTAGAAGTCTCTACGACCCTCACATCAGTGGCTTTCCGCTTATGTTTCATAAGCTCACTTTATGTGGCTTATTTTGAAACTTTCAGGCGCATATAAGCTCATTATGAGCTGATAAGCTTATATGAGCCAAAAAGTTTCAAAATAAGCCACAAAAATTGAGCGTATGAAATATACGTTGATTTTTGAATATGTCGCAAATTATGATCGTTGACATATCTTAACGATGAGCTTGCATATAACTATAAATCCACATGAGCAAACTAATCTAATATCTTAAATCAGCTTATAAACATAAAGAAAATACCCTTGATAATCCATGTAAAGAGATAAAACATTAAAGGGTTGAATGTTTAATTACCAGCATTCCATCCTTCTCGTAGGCAAAATTATTTACAGACTTGGGAGCCATGCCAGAAATATAGGTGAGATCGTAACTAAGCTAAGCTCATGTTGCTGTCAATGCTATGGCAAATTATGCCATTTGTTCTAGCTTTCTTGCAGGATCTTCACTTGGACTAAATGCCAAAAGCCTTCTTTTCTTTGACGTTGCTAAGCTACTTGTGCATCGTCTTTTCTTACGGATATCTACAAAAATTCAATTAGTAGTGAGGAATCTTTTTTTTTTTTAAAAACTCAGTACTATGAAGCAATGGGGACATGAATAAATGTTGTTATAGTACCTTGGAAAGCATTTTGAGTTGGTTTTGTGGACCTTTGAATGTGGAAAAAATCGATGATTTTGGTTTGAACCATTGGAAATCTTGTGCCCATGAGATTGTTAGATGCAAAATAACATGAATCTTATTATTACTCATAAAAGAGATGTATAAGACCACATGAGTTGTATGTTATAAAATAACACCAATGAAGGCAAATTTTAATGTCGGGCTTGTAACTTAACATGAGTTACAGGAGTCTAGATTACAGGACAAAAAACATGATTTGTACTTTGGGGGTGTTCGTCTTGGCTTATGGTTTATTTGGTTTTAGGATTATGTTTCATAAGCTGACTTGTTTTGAAACTTTTTGGCTTATATAAGTTTGTTATGTCATATCATAATAAGCTTATATAAGTGGATAAGTTTTCTAAATGGGTGTCACTTATATATTGTAGTATACATGATATCATAACACAAGCAAGAGATGATCATAAGATTAATACTTGCACCAAGATCGGCCAAGGCATTGCCAGAGAATGTTTTGTCAAAGTAACGAAAGGAATGAATGAAACTTCCGGGTCTTCGAGTTTGGGTGGAACATTTGTGTTTGGATAGATAGCTAATTTTCATCGCTAAGGAAAGCTGATGAAATTTGTTAGAGATGATGTTTGTTGCTTACAAGTTCTTGGAGAAATTTCCCATAATTCGGCATTCCTACTAAGACATCAACAAGAAGTGCGTTGATTCGAATGACTCGAATCATATCGAAGAATTTTCCATATTGGGCTTCCATTTTCTCTTTTCGAAGGCATTGAGGATATCAAATTTTTCGTTTATATGGCTTGGGTATTTGGGTCTTAGTCGGTTTTTATGTTAAGGTTTAGGTGTCGGTGTTGATTCTTCATATCTCTCATATCACTAACGAAATCAAGTATGATTTTGAGAGTCATTTTGATATCATTTGGGTTTGGTGGGTAGGTGTTAAGATTTTACCACTTCATTGTAACAGTACGGTCATTTACATGCTCATTTTGAGCTTGTGCAGTTGGTATGGTTTAGATGGGTTACCTTGGGTGTTTGGTTGAGTATTACTCAGAAGAGACCCAAAAGGTCGAGCAGATTGCTTGTCAGCAAGTCGGTTGAATTTTGATTCTAAATTTTGGATCGAGGCTTGATGGTTTTTGGTTGTTGTTTCAAGTTTGGTTTTAAAGTTCCTGGAACATAATTCTATAACAAAACCATTTGTTGATTGTTGAGATTTCATGAAATCGCTTACTTGTTTTTAGATGTCGTATTTGTCATGGGTGTTTGGTCGGTCATAGTCTCGATTGTAATCGTTTCTTCCGGTTGAATGCGCAATCATCGGTAAAGAAATTGAATCTCAGTTCGCGGAAATCATTGTAAAAATGTGTACGTTTAAAGGTTTGCAATGAATGATGCTTCTTCTTCACGGTCATGGGTGTTCACATCGTTACAATCTGCGGTTAAGATGGATTACCCTGCACTAATTTGCATTTGGCATGAGATGGATTTTTTTGTATTAAAGCATTCCATTTTCATGGTACATGAGGGCATCCATTCTTGCCCTAATTTTGTCAGTATTGAAATTACTTGCTGCCTTTCATTAGCGAAAGCTACACTTTTTTAAGAGAAGATTTTTTAGTTTGTGGTTTTAAGCAGTAGCCCAATCAAGTTAAAGTAAGACTTTGTCTTCAGAGGAGTTGAAAGGCTTTGATTTGGAGTTCTTGTAAAAGAAAGCTACCGCCAGTTATGCGTTTTTAGCCTTCTTGAGTTGTTTTTGTAGGTCGTGATAAAGATTTTGATGATATTTTCTTTGGTTAAATTGTGTCTAGTGGCAATTTCCTGGAGCAATTTCTTTCATATGAAGCCTAGCATCGGTTAGAGTTTTGTTTTCATGTTGGGAAAATGCTCAGATTTCTTCGAGGAGTCGATCGAATAGATTTAGGGGAAAGAATTAGCTTATAAAATTGGTACGATGTTCATCCCAAGATTTAATGGTTCCTTCGTTGAGTTCATCCAACCAAGTTTTTGCTTCACCCGTGACATCATTAGGCGAACAACTTCATTTTTGGTTTCTCCGTATTTGAACATATCACAAACATCGAGAAATTTATGAACGTGTTTGTGAGGTCGGTTTTAATTCTACCTTCGAATTAGTTCCCTTTGACGAGAGTCAAATGGTTACCTTTAATGGCGAATTCATTTGCGGTTTTAGGAATTATGATTGCTGGACCAGGAGTCGGGGCGACAACACGGTCGACATCCCACATGGGTTCGTCGTCCATGGGGTTATGATTTTCAAGGATTTTTAGAAAGTGACAGAAGTGATTGATATCAAGGACAGGTGGATAGATTATTCCTGGGTGTTCGGGTCGTTCGTCCATTTACAGGCTCTAAGTATCGGCTCCAGTGTTTTGAATGGTATTGCTCACGATTTAGCTATCAGATTTTTGGATGGTAGGCGGTACTCCAGATCCAGTTGCATTCTAATGCTTTCTATATCATCACCAAACCTAATGTGAAATGACTTATCAACACGATCACATATTAATGACACCAGGTACCGTCATTCCTTGATACGATCCTTGTTGATTACAGTCTTGCTAAACTTTTCTATCTTAATCTTACGGACAGCTAAGAAGTGCGCAGATTTGGTCAGTAGATCGACAATGACCTAAATCGAGTCGTGTCTGCTACTGGTTCTTGGTAATCTAGTTATGAAGTCCATTTTGATATTATCCTATTTCTATTGGGAATCTCTGGCTGTTGAAGCAATCCCAAGGGTTTATGGTGTTCTGCTTTGACTTTAGAGCAGGTCAAACACTTATATGCTGTTTCTCCTCTTTAATAGATCAAATGTCTTAACTTGTTTAAGGTTTAGTTATATGTATGATAAAATCTAACACGAACTATAGCACAAACTGTGTTTGAATGTATTAAAGATTATACGGAATCTAATCTTTAATATTAAAAAGAATTTCAACTGAAACAAGTAATTCAATGAACATACAATTCCACAAATAAGCTCTATTATTATCTAATGGAGAAAAGACGAGATACTCGTTAAAGTATTAATTAGGGTTACAAAGACCTTGAAGATATGAAAATTGATAAAAGATAATATCAAACTCTATGCCCTAGGACCTCCTTTTATACATCAAAGAGTCCCTAGTCGGCTTACAATAATTTCCTAAGTATCCATAATCTTTTCTATAAACAAATAACTTAATACATATCATATAATCTATACTAACAACAAAAAAGTACTAACTAATTAACCTCAGCAGCATTAACTTATCTCTGAGCAGTCTTAACCTTGAGTAGTACTAATATTCACTAGCAGTAGTAACTTTGTACTAGTAGTACTAATATTCACTAGCAGTAGTAACTTTTTACTAGCAGTACTAATATTCACTAGTAGTAGTAACTTTGTACTAGTAGTAGTAAACACTTAGCATATTTTCTTTGAAGTTCATGAGCAGTACTAAGTCCAGTTGAGTAGCATTAACATCAAACATGAGCAATAGTAATTTAAACAACATCAAGAAGACTTTTCATCCCAACAATCATCCCCTAAACTTGATATTCTTCTTCAAAATCATCAAGTTTCTTCATTTAAAGCTTCATCAACACTAGGAGGATACTTCCAAATACTTCTTTACTTCTTAAGCTATTTCATGATGAATTTAAGAAGCTGATAAGCCATTTCACTTTCATAGTCAATCATAAGCTTCTTTTCTAACATCATTGTAAGTGTAGATGGTGTAAGAGGATAATTCTCCTCTACCAACACATAAATCTTCACATGTTGCATCCTTAATGAATGTACTCTACAGGAGTCATACAGCTTCCAATTTAACACTTTGTAGTCTTGTTGATACTTCCATACTTTATCGTCTATGTGTGGTTCAAACATTGTTTTCAAATCACCTCATAATATCAAATCCAAGTCTTCCACTAGTCTTGTTGACTCATATTTAGCTTTTAGCAAATTGTACAAATTTTCCAAATCTTCCTTGTCAAAACTTTTAAGCATTTGACAAAAGATCATATACATTTGAGACTTTCCATCAGCTCTCATTATTTGATAATAGCTTTTTCTTCCTTCTTTATGAATCTTCCAGCCAACAATACTTGGAGACTTACTAGCCAAAGGTATATCATCAATTGATACTTCTTCTTCATCTGGAATGATTTCCATTCTCCGTTTAAGCTCTGCTATTTCTTTACCATCTTCCACCTTTTGCTTCTTTGTACTCTCTTATACCAGCTTTGTTCCTGCTATCTTTTCTTTGCCCTCCACCAACTCTATTTTGAAGTCTTCAAATGTATTTACTCTTTTGAATGCTCTGTCAAACATCTCTTGGATAGAATCAAACTCTTTTAACTTCAAATCTTGAGTTGTAAATCCTTCCATGTTCTTTAGATAAACTACATATCTTTCTCTGTTGAGCTTTTGTTGGTGGTCATCGTTTCTTTCTCTTCCTACTCTTTTAGCGCAAAAGTCTTCTTCTTTTCATTAAGAGTGTTATGAAAATAATAATGTAGCCTTTTCTTCAATAGATAACTCTTCTTGTTCTTGTGCTTGCATTATTTTAGCTAATTGATGATCAACATCAATCTTTGCCTGTATATCATCCCATGTTTCAATCAAGGCAATATTGACTTCTTTTTCTTTTTCAGCCTTTTCTCTTGCAAGTCTTTCTTCTTCATCAAATTCAGCTTGTAAATTAAAAGCAGTTTCTTCATCAAGCAAGATTTTATCTTTCTTCTTTACAGGTTCTATCAATATTCCTTTAACTTTGTCATGTGATTGTTGTGAAGATAGTTGTGAAGATATTATTGTTGTAGATTCACCCATCTCTTGTATAACAATCCCTTTCTTTTTGGGCTTTGTACTTTTCATTTCTTTAAGTGCTTGAGCCAAAGTAATATCATCAACAATATTAATTGTAGCAGTAGTTGTTGTAGCAGCACTAACAGTTGTTGCAACACTAGCAGCACTAACTATATCACCAACATCACTAACTTGAGCAACAGCATTAATTAGCTTAGCAGTGTTAATAACTTTAACTACTTCTTTAGTAACTTCCTCAACAGAAGAAACATTCATATCATGAACACTAACCAGGGTAATTTCTTCAATTGCATTAATAGCATCAATCCTCCCTTATTTGGATGCATCCTCACCCAAAATTTCTTCATCATCAGAGGATTCTACCCTAGCAGTCAAACAAACTTTGTATAATCTCTTCAGTCTATGAGTTCTTGTAGTATACATGATATCATAACACAAGCATGGATGATTAGGTTGGCAAATTATCTAGAGAGAGAAAGTGAAGTATTTCTAGTGAGAGAAAGTGCAAATGGAAGCTTTGTGATAAAATGAACAACCAACCCCTTCCCATGGCTGGAAAGGGGTTTATATACATGAGTGTTTATGCCCCAATAGGCTTGAGTATGGGCTTACAAGTGGGCTAAAGACCCAGCCTAATACTATTAGTCATACGCTTAGAATTAGACAATGAGCTATGCTATTCTAGATTATACACGGGGTGACCGGGTCTTTTTCATAATCCTAACAATCTCCCCCCTAAGGGAGGTCACCCCAGAAAATGCATTATGAATTCTAGCATTCTACTTCATTGACCTTCTGTCTATAGCTCGAAGTCTTTGATTCTTCAATCTTTGATGTCCTTGTACATTATGTAGTGATCCTTGAACTTTGTTCCTTAGACTTGTGTGATCTTCGCGCTTTCTTTGAGATCATCAGCCATAGTAAATCTCTTAATCATCCTTGTTGTGAAGTGTTGCCTTCATGTGATGTTGTGACCTTCAGACCCACATGCTCACATGTTTCTTGATCATGATACTACTTCTTAGAGTTACGGAAGCTGTGTTGTAGGTCATTTAGTTGTCATGATGTCTTTACTTGGAAACATTAAGTGTGAGCATTGGGTGGTGAATTGACTCCACTAGAACGAGGTTTCTCCATCTCCATCTTTGCTTGATCCTGTAATAAAATAGTTAGCAATAAAGCTTGTGGGCGAATATGGCTTTGTCATCCGACCGAGACTGGTTGGATTAACCTCTGGGTCCGTGAGGACCGACCTGTGATCATGTAGATTCATCTTAAGAAGAATCTACTTGACAGGATTTCCAGTATAAGTATCAGATCATCTGATATGTAACCATCAAAATCTCCATACTTGCATGTTCTCTATATCGGAACGTCTCAAAGCAGACAGCACGATAAGAGTGAATCGGTTAGTTACTGTCTTACATAATAAACTTAAATAACCGATTAAAAGATAAAAATTGATTTGAAAATCAATCGACGTGTTACTTGAGAAAGTATTTTTGTGACACATCGATAGTGTTTTATAGCACAAAATCAAATTTCATCAGAAACACATTTGTTTTGAAAGATATACACAGTCAATGTGCTAGGAAATCAGTTGTTGAGCACATCGAAAGGTTTTTCAAAAGCTATTCGTCAATTCACTGCCTGGAACAAGTTTGATTCATAAAGAATCGCACCATCGTTGCTTTCCATTTGTCACAAGTTTAATCCATAGTGGATCTCACATGTCACCTACCAAGAGCTTGTTTGATGTTGGCTCTAGAAGGATTTCCATCTTCATTGTGAGTACTTTCGTATCACTCGGATGTTCTGGCAATACCACGAGGATAATGCGTAGGACTCTTAAGATCTTTACTTGTTGTCACAGTGTGTGAATAACAAGCATAGTTTGTATTAGTGTCCTAACGAGATTTGTGGATGATCTCATGGCTCTAGACTCAATAGTGCATTTTTGGTTTTTAGTAGTCCCTAAGGCTGGACAGATCTATAACTGCCACCTTTTCAATATCATCTAACTCGGAGTGAGAGAGACGATAGAAATGTATTGATCTCCGTGAGAAATGAAACAAGAATCCTTTGAGGGATCTTGAGTAGCTAGGGAGGGTTGTGCAGCGTATCACTGGGTCCATGATACTTGTCTTCAATATCAGCAATCAATCATGTGATTCTGACAGCATATGTATTGACCCGGTTTCTGCCTAATGTTTAAGGAGGGCTGCTTTCTTTTCACCATTTATCTTAACATTTCTTTTTCATTCTTCAACCCCTTCAGTGCTTACCGAGACTTCATTACTAGTACCTTGTTGGGTTTATTCCAGTACTAGCTCTATCTCAGTCCGCACTATTCCCTTATTCTCACATAACTCCTTTTGTAATCATACCTAAGGACTTCTACACTAACTAGTGGGTTGTCCCTGGGTAGATCCCTCCGGTTCTGGCGGGATCGTGGGAGCGAGTACCTAACCTTACCATCCTTATAACTCCTGATAAGTTGATTACAGGGTCGGTCTTAGGTATTTCCACGATAGCCATCATATACCATTCGCTCCCCCTTAATATGTGCATCGATATTCGAAAAGGTTTAGCACATATGGAGGAGCCTACACTTGAGTTTAAAAGATCACATTTTATATCAGATTTTCATAATTAAATCACATTTTCTCCCCCGAGCAAAAATTTCAAATCCGTTGAGATTTTGGGTCTCAATTGATTTAAGTTAGGAAAATTTAGGAGAAAGTGTGTCAGGTTTATATAATCCGAATATGAAACATATAGTTACTTAATATACAAGCCTAAGTTACAGTTTTAGTCACTACATAATAATGTACATATTACAACAACGTATAAAATAGACTACCCCTCATTCGGTTCTCTGCAGTAACCGGTAGTCGCCTTCTCGAATCCGTCCACCAACAAAGCTCTCCAGATTCCGGAAGATACGTCGTGTCTTTAGCCGTTTCTGGATAGCGAACATGAACTCCTTGCTTCTGACAACGTCTTTCTTCGTCCAAAATCTTGTATTCATCCCTGGATTTGTCCTGTTGACTCTGAACTCTTTGACTCGGTAGTCCAACGCTTCATCGATCTGTTGTAGAGTACCATCACTGAACTTGTGGATCTCATTGAACCGCATAATCATCTGCACCCCGTATCTGTCTCTGAATGTAACTGCCCTTGGAGAGTCTATGACTGTGTAGTCATGCTTGAACTCAAATCCGGTGGCATCCCATCGAGGTTTGGTGAGATTTAACTGCGTCTGGTAACTCTTAATCCCCAGCTGAAAGTCTTCTACGCGTTGTCGGATAACCAAGTTTCTTGTCCAGAGGTTGACTGCAGTAGTAAGAACCTTTTTGTCATCGGGAGAAAGATGGTTCAAGTGACCTTGAAGATTTAACAAGTACAGATCTTCAAAGTCACTACTGGGATACTGTGTATTGAAGGTCCCTTTTGATTTAACGTATTCTTTGAGGTCAGCTCGACGAAGGACTATTTTCCTTCATGTAGTTGTACCCATACATTGAAAAGACTTTGATTCGTACGACACTTAAGATACGCATATGAGTCCTTACTGCTCGGCGGTTTCCTTCAGATGAGAATCGGTCAATGTAGAATCGTTATCTTTGAAACCACCAATGAGAGATACCATACATGGCTGCAATGTCATACTTGCATTCCTCTTCAATCCAGAACTGATCAGGCATAATTGCTCCAAGCCGACGTCAGGGTAATAAGCCGCCTTCATTTTCGAGATTGACAAGGCCGGTCTGCCAACCTTGCGTCCATATCGTAGATACTCCATGTCTTTGTTGAAGAAATGTCTGGTTGAATGGTTACGTTGCCTGGTTCCCTCCAGTGGAAGTGCTTGCTGCCGTTGTACTGAGGATTGCATCATCCACTGATTGGTGAGAGTTTGTGGCAATTCTTCCAATTGGAATTGGAGAGGATTCACGTCATGATGGAACCATTTGACGGGATTTTTCGGAATGCATGGCCTTCCAGGTCTTTGGGAGTGAGTTCAGAGATTCCTTTTTGTTTACAATACCAATCCATAAATGTCGCCATATCCCCGGTTTGAGCACGTAGCGAGTTCTCCTGTGGAGGCGCATATGTCGACTTCAGAGTAGAGGCCCAGTTGTTTGTTGGCATAGACAGATCAGATGATGGAATAGTCCAAGCAGGTTCTGGAGTGGCCGGTCTGTCTTCAGTGAGAGGTTTCCACCAACTCTGCCTCAGGTTGACTGTAGGAATATGATCACGTCCGACCTCATCATCACTAGATACTGCTTGTTCATCTGCAGTGGTTTCATCATCCATATAGAGATCATCAGGAATCGTTGTGCTTGAGGGCTTGACCCGGGTGTCAGTTGTTGTCCAAGCACAGTATTCAGCTGAAGCGGTTGTCTTTGATGAACTTGGAGCAGCGGTGCTTGTTGACTGATCTCCCTGATGAGTGGATGAGGATGGAGGAGGTGGAGGAGGAGCTTGAGCAGAATCGGAGGCTCCGGTTATGCCAGAGGCCCCTGATATGCCTGACGGTGGTGAAGGAGGAGGTGGTGGTGATGGTGGAGACCCAGGCGGAGTATTTAGAGAATCTTGCTTACTTTTCTTCTTAGTTTCCTCCTAAGCCTTATCTACATCAAAGTCCTCAACTTCATTACGACGGATAGAGTCCTGCAGTGCTTCATATGCTACTCGGTGGTTAGCATGTCCCTTGTCATAGTTCTCCTCCAACATGCGTTGGAGCAGAATTTCCTTCATATCAGACGTAGGGAGATCCTTGAAGCGAGCACGAAGAGGAGCTCTCATTGCATGCTTGACTGATGAGATAACCGCCTCCTTAACTGATTCCTCAATCTTTCGATCAATTTCCTGTGATTCAATAAACTCCACCGTCTGCTCTCTGATCATTTTGGGCCAGTCCATAGTTTCCACCTTATGGATTCGGTTCCCTTGCTTGTCTAGCCTTGTCTCTAGGGCTTGATTTTCCTCCGCCAAGTTTGCTATGTGTTGTTCGAGTTCGCCCATGCGCTTAATGAGAATGGAATCTGATGAACCTTGTTGAGGTTGAGGTGGTAGTGGAAGAGTTGTTGTTGTTGTTGTTGTTGGTGCTGCAGTTGTGGTTGTGGTGGTTGGTAGAGGCCAATGAACATTGGGTGAATCAGGTCTAGACACGAGATCGATCACCGGGGATGTCATAGGAGGGATGATAGAGGTGTCTTGCTGAATAGTGACTGACACCATTGATTCAGCCTCAGTGTCAGCTGTTGCCTTCTCATTATCGGCCTCAGACGGTTTGTCATTCAAGAATTGATCACCAAAGCTGAAGTCTTTGGCGAGATGTTGTAGAGAAGACAACGTCCCTGTAGAGCTGACAGGTTCCTCTGGTATCACCTGTTCATCAACTGTAAGCTTTAGATTCTCCTGTACATCAGGGTATGCCGTGGCCGTAAACCCTTCATCCATATGCTCAGGTTGTGGTTGACTGGAGGGATCAGTGATCTCAACATCCGAGTGTTCAAGGTTTGGTCCAGCGAGAACACTCGGAGTTGGTAACGGTAGGGATTCAGCAACATCATCAGGGTTTGGTCCAGCCTGGCCTTCATCTGGTGTACCAGGGTCTGATCCAGCCTGGCCTTCAGCTAGTGTACCAGGGTCTGATCCAGCCTGGCCTTCGTCTTGAGTCCCACTTCTACCCACTGACGGCATTTCCTCATCAGACTCCGTATCACTGCCATATAATCCGAGTTCGGCATATAGGGAAGTAGAGTCTTCACGGCCTGCTGTTGTAGTTGGAATGTGAGAACGTCTCTGAAGTATGTATTGTTCAGCTGAGCTCTTCTTCTTTGGAGTTTGAAGGTTGAGAAGAACTTGGGCCGCTTGTTCCTCGCCTACTTTCTCTTTCCCCTTCCCTGGCACCTCTGGTAGTGGTTGAAATTTCCCAGTGTCAGTTTCCCTGAATACCACAGGAGGGAGAGGACCCCTTTGAGTCGGGTATGCATCTGTTAAGCTTTCTTCTAGAACCTTTTGCAGTATTGCCTCCTCTGTGTCTTCAAGGCTGGGTTTAGCAGCAGGAACCCCTTCATCAACGAATTCATCTACCAACTGCTTAGAACTCTTAACAGTTCTCTTCTTAACCACTTTCCCTGCCTTAGCACGTTTGGCTAGTGGTTGGGCCTCAGACGATTCTGACACCGGCTTGCGCTTCTTCTCCTTAGGTTTGGCCGGTGCAGGTTTAGACTTCTTGGCTTTAGTTTTAGAAACGGTTGGTTGCTCGGTTGCCTTTGGTTTTGCTTGTTTGGTAGGTTTGGCTGGCTTTGGTGCGGGAGATTCAGGATCACTTAATTCCTCACCCGCGATGTACCGTTGATGCTTTGCAACCTTTTCCAGATAGGCATCATAGTAGTCTGCTCCTCGAATGACATTATTGATGAGTTCATTCGGTATTGTCATCCCAAAGACTTCTCGTTTGCTTCCCTTAGCACTGAACTTGAGATGACCTAGTACAGGTTCCTCAGTAGGCAAATGTAGTGGAGAGTCGGGTCTTGGGTGGAAGTTGTGCAGCCGTTGCAGGTGAAATATGATCAACTTTGTGAACCTGATACTTGGGATAAGGATAAGAGTTGCTTTCTTCTTCCCCAGAGTATGTTGTGCCAACTTCCTTTTGTCTTCTGTGAAGGTGTGGATGGATTGAGTAAATTCTTCCCACATCCTTTCAGCATAGTCGATGTGAGCTTGATTGACAACACCCCAAAGGATTTGTAGCACTGGGGCTCTCGGTCTTTCAAATCCAGAAGTCTTTCCCGTAAGGCACAGATTGATAATGGTTGTTAGTGCCCTCCACGGTTGGAACATGTCATTAGTGGTGACATTAGACAAGTGTATGACTTCCTTTGGATACCCCAACTTATTGACAAATTCAACAAGAGTATCAGGAGTTGGAGGAGAAGAGAAAGCCCGGTTGTTGTCGACTGGTGTGATTTGAAGAGCATCTCTGAGTGTGTCTTGAGTGAGATTAAACCATTGCTCGTCCAGTTGACACTTATAACTTCCAGCTTTACTGTCAAAACGAATAGTATCCCAGAATTGTTGAATATAGATAGCCGGTATTGTTGATGACGCTGTAAAAGCTCTGAAGAAATTTGTTTGCTTGAGAATGTCCACAGCAATCTTGAAAATTGGACTGCGTTGAGATTTTTCTTCATTCAGATAGCAGTTGCTTTTCCCAATTGGCACCCATCGATTGCGTGGCACGATTTGTTCATCAGTACGGACGGGTGATGCCATTGCGGGTGCATGTTCAGCATTAGTCATTGTATCTGCACAGTTACAATCACAGAGGAAATAACATGCAGATTGATTGTTAGATGTGAGCAGATGCTCGGAAGTTAAGCACGTATGTACACGATCCGAGATAAAGAACTCTCAGATCATGTTAGAGTGTTAATCAGTGAGATTGGTTAACTCTTGAGTTAACGGATGTGAACTCATCAAAGAGAGAACAAGACACACCGAAATAACCACAGGATTCAATGTCAGTTTACAATCAACGCAGGACAAGATGCAATGGATGAGACACTCTAAGCAACACTTAATCTATGACAAGATCATGACCCAAAACGCAAGGATTTTGACATGCTCAGACTCAAAACGCAGGATATCAAAACGCAGGCATAGTCAAAACGCAACAAAGTCATAAATCAAAACGCAACTAAGTCAAAACGCAGTCATACTCAAAACGCAGGATATCAAAACGCAGGCATAATCAAAACGCAACAAAGTCATAAATCAAAACGCAACTAAGACAAAACGCAGTCATACTCAAAACGCAGGCATCAAAACGCAACTATCCAAACGCAGTGATTATAATATTAAATTAGTCAAAACGCAGTTATAATCAAAACGCAACACTCAAAACGCGATGATTATAATATTCAAAACAAGTCAAAACGCAGTCATTTTAGAAAATTTCAAAATAAGGGGTTCAATATTTTAATAATAAAATTTCTTCAAATCAAAACGCAACGAGTTGCGTTTTGAACCTGTTTTGTATTATATAATCAAAGCGCAACCATACATTATATTATCAAAACGCAGTTATGATCTAATCCCCAAAGCGCAACCAAAACATTTCTAACCCAAAACGCAGCATGAATATGGGCTCAAAAAGCAATCAAGAACAAATATCAAAACGCAATATGAACACAAACTCAAACTGCACTAATTTATCATCAAATCGCAACATGAACCTACAGTCAAAACGCAACACTTTTATATCCCTACTTTCAACTTTCAGGTAATGACACAATTGGCCCCTCTCTTTTCTTAACTTAGCAACTAATGGACTAATTATCTTAGGAAAGCGACACAATTGGTCCTTCACATTTAATGAACCTAGGATACAAGTAGAAAATAGCACATAAGACCCTAGACATGCATATAATTGATACATTTGGACCTTTTTAAGTTAACACTAGTTTAACTCCCCCTTACACCATAACCCCGTTAGTAACCACACCTTTTGTGTTAAAAAATGCCTGAAATATGTCATAAATTTGAAAAACCACTCTCCCCCTCAATCAATGACCCATTTTCTATTTAAAGAACTGTAGTCGTTGATTGAGT
>BQNB010017495.1:0-69843 GCA_026074375.1 Tanacetum coccineum
TAACTTAACTAATAAAATTAAAAGTAAACACGTACGAGAAAGAAAAAAAAATAATTTGTGAAAAATATGACGTCGTAAATGACCTGAAAATACGGAATATTACAAACGATGCGTCAGAATCCATTATACGATCATCAATCATATTCTCAACGCAACATACCAATGCGTCATCATAGTCTCCAGCTGCCATGTTAACCTCCTTATCCCTAGAGGTTACAGGCTTCGAACACTGATTCTGAAAGTGGCCCTTCTGGTTGCAATTCCAACACATGATATCCTGCCTGATCATCGACTGACCTCTCTTCTTTGATTTTGATCTACTTCTGTTCTGCTTCTGCCCTCTATCTTGCTTTCTGCCCCTGCCTTTGTCTTATGCACTTAACAAGGAGTTCGAGTACTCTCCAGATGTCTTCCTATGGATATCTTCCCTAAGAATTAAATCATGAATGTTATCGAACTTAAGCTTAGTACTTCCAGTTGAACCACTAACTGCTGTAACAGTGTCTGACTAGCTCTCGGGCAACAAAGAGAGTAACAAAAGAGATTGTACTTGATCATCGAATTTAATATCAACCGACATCAACCTGGATAGGATTGAATTAAACTCATTTACATGATCTGCAACTGAGGCTCCTTCCTTCATCTTCGTATTAACCAACTGTCGAATAAGAAACACCTTATTTGACGCACTAGGTTTCTCGTACATGTTAGATAGAGACTTAAACAAGCTGTATAGAGTCTTCTCATTGACAACATTGTAGGCTACATTCTTCGCCAATGATAGCCTGACCGCACCCAGAGCCTGCCTATCTAGCAGGGCCTAGTCCTTAGCCTTCATGCTTGTAGGTTTGGCTTCTGCCAAAGGCTCGTGAAGCTTATTCTGATACAGATAGTCTTCGATCTGCATCTGCTAGAACTCGAAATCGTGACCATTAAACTTGTCGATCTTTATCTTATCGTCTTCTGCCATTGTTTATCGTAACATGGCTCTTAATACCACTTTGTTAGGGTATATCGCACCTGCACACACCGCTCGAACAAACAAAGAATACAAACAACGCTTGCGGAAAGAAAAGAACACGAGAATAACATGGTATCTATGACTTAGGTAGTCGTAGCAGTCCACGGGGTCAAACCAGAGAGATTTTATTATTGTGGTAGGCACACACACAAGAGATACAAGTTTACGATTACAATGAGGGGGTATTTATAAGTGTGAGACCCTAATTCACTTTACTCGTTATACCGATGTGGGATATAAGCCTTCACATCTCAACAGTTTAGGGTTTTTTGTGATAATGAGCAAGTTTTGTTTCGATGCGTAACTGCTATTTGAACAAACCAAGTTTCTGCTATTTTTATGTGTAACTAATCGTATACTTCGGCATGTTATTAATAGCATATTATTACTATTTTGGGCAAATGGTCTGTAAAAGCATCAAAGTTGTCACGTTTTCCTTTTGTAGGCATTCATGTTTTAATTTTTTTAAAAATTCAAATCTTTTGCTAATCTTCTTATTGTAGCACTCCAACGAAAGTAATTTGACGTGGCACTATATTTAGCCACTTTTCCCCGTTATCCTTTTTTGCCCATGTGATACCCTGCCCCCACACTTTATTATTTGACATTTACCACCCTTTAACCCTTTAAGTATTAACAACTTACACACTTTATTATATAACCCCTACACTTTATTTATTAATAATTTCCACCCTGTAATACTACAAATTTCATTAATTTTGCAAATGAAAATAACAAAACAAACTCCAATGCCTGGATATTTCATTGATCATATATGTTTATGAATGACCATCAATTAGTGCCCTCGTATGATGTATAAATGGGCTATTGTATTGATGGTTCATTCATAAATTGTTAGCTTAGTAGTACCTACGTGGTACTAAAGAGTTTCGTCCAAATATTATAGACCCAACATATTATTTTAATGTTTACCAACCTATGCCCTCCCATATACAAAATGGGCATATTAAAAGACAACTGTTCAAACATTACTTCACATTCAAGGCAGTGTTTTGATTACTACCTTGTTTTCCTAACTTTCTTTGGAGGATTCTTGCACTTGGTCTCCTCAATGTTACTTGTTGTGGTTGTTCTTGTGGCTGCACTTGGTCCTGAGTTTGTTCTTGGGTTTGCTTCACTTGATTTAAGTCTATCTCAGCTTGTTCTTGTGTCTAATCCACTTGGTCTTCATCTTGTGTCTGCACTGGTTCATCTTGAGTCTGCTCTTAAGTCTGCTCTGGTTCATCTTGCAATCCAAACCATTTAGCAAATCCAGAAGTCCCTTTCTTCTTCTTACCTTGTCTTTTTTGTGTTCCAGCACTTGACACAACTTTCCTTTTAGACCCAGATGCACCTCCTCTAGATTTAGATGTACCTCCTCTAGACCCACTAGCAACTCCTCTAGACCTACCAACACCTCCTCTAGACCTAGATGCACCTCCTCTAGACCTACCAACACCTTTTCTAGACCAACCAGCACCTCCTCTAGACCCACCAGCACCTCTTATAGACCCACCAGCACCTTCATCCATCAATGGACCTCTAAGAACAACATCAGCATCCTCTATATTTACATTTAATTGGTTCTTTCTATGCCTACCTAGCACGCCTTTGGGTTTTGGAGTTTGTTCAAGTATTGGTTCTTTGCAACTTGCTTTGTTGTGTCCAGGTTTTTTGCAGTTTGAAAAAATTGCTTGTAAACCTACCTTAGAGACTCTAGTTGAACTACCACCCTCACCTGTAGATCTGATTCTTTTCTTTCTGGGCCTACCAGGCATTTTTCTAGGTTTTGGTGGCAAGACAGTTGAGTACATGCTCTGATCAGGCCAGAATTTCATACCAAGAACTAGTTTAACAAAGTTGTGATAAGCCACAAAATACATATCTGTTTCAAACCAAGTTGGGACATAACTATCAGGTACCCTATTTATCAAGAGATACCTTTGTGGCATGAATACAAGGGATTCCTGATAACTACCACGTCCTGCAACTACATGTTCTCTTTCCTTCATTGGTATGTGCTTAATTACACATACCATTTTCCATTAAAAACGGACTTAAATGACTAAAAACGTACCAAAATACATCGTATTTGTATGTTTTGCATTTGTATTGTGCAGGAAACGGATATTCAAGAACAGGACAAAAAGAAAGCCAAAAACAAACAAAACCGAGCACGGAATGGAAAAGACAAAGTCAAATCAAAGCCAAAGTCAGTCAAAGTCAGAAATCCAACCCCAACTTAGTCTAAAGTCATCCAAATGAAGAAAAACCAACTTGAGGGACTAAAACTGCCAAACCTCAAGTTGTGTTACAAAAAGACAAGGGCTGAAATCGAAAATTACGGGTGAAGTATAACTTTAAGGGCCAGTTCTGCCAAACCCCTAAAAGTTGTATCATAAAAGGGGCAAAGTTTACAATGAGGTTATAAGAGATGAGGGGCCAAAGCTGCCAACTTACCCAAAAAATCATTTTTCCCGCCCAAACAAAACCCAGGAACAGCTAGGGGATGTCGTCCCATACTTCTACCCTGCAAACCACTCAACACCCTAGATAAATCATTTCAACCACTCCAATATCCCCCCCCCCATACTTATAATTGTGATGTTGGCAATCCCTCACCATTTCCAAGTAATTTCAATGGCTGTGATTGACTCAAAAGAAGCACAAAAGAAACTAAGCTGGGATTTTGTTTTAGAATCATCCCTCACACAACAAGCACACTTGGTTTTGTCGCTCTACAACAAAAGAAACACAAGAAAAGGAAGAGGAGAAGACGAAGAAACAAAGACCTTTAATTCGTTTAGTATAAATTAGGCATTGTATCCCAAAGAAATATTCATTTTTTTGATATATAGCTCTTTAATTTACATTTCAGCTTTATTTTTATGGCAATTTAATTTTCCAAGTCGTGTAACTTTAATTTTTGTCTTATGCAAAATTTGGAGTTTTTAAGTCAATTCTTGAATCTTTGTATTTCCTTTGTTAAAAGCATTACTTAATTTATTTTAAGTCTTATAAAATCATATGAGTCATTTGATTTAACTTAAATACTAAGAAGTTAAGTAGATCATAGAGAAAATTCTTTTACTCAAAAAAAAAATTTTATTAACCACAGCTTATGGATGATTAAAGCAGTTCGGATGGGCTTATGGACTCTCATAGCTTGTTTATACAAGCTTATAGCTTGTAGATTCGTGGTTTAAAGAAATGCCTGTTTTGAGCAAGGGAGTTGAAAGTTTCTCTATTCCTTATTTTCTTATTTTACTGGCAGAAATTGCTTATAGTGCTTAGTTGTTACCTATATTTGCTTATTTATGCTTTATCATGATGTCTAGTGCTTATCCTGCTTAGTTGTTAGTTTGAAAATAGTTTGTGTCACTTTCCAAGTTAGTACTGGTAGTATGCTTAGTTAAAACTGTTAGATTGATTCAGCTTATTTAAGTGCTTATTCTTGATTGAAGTCTGCTTATAAATGTCTTATTTTGTTATTTGATAATCTGTTTTTAATAAATTAGGATCAAATCAGCTTAATATAAAAAGAAAAATGATTTTTGAAAACTTTCAGGGGTATTTTCAACTAGCAGTACTAACCCATAGTTAGTACTGCTAGTTCTCTTTTGGAACTTTTAAAGCTAGCAGTACTAACTCCAAGTTAGTACTGTTAGTTAAAACTGTTAGTACTGGTGGTTCATTTTAGCTTATCAGCTTATTATTTCTGCTTATTTAAGATTTCCTTAGCTTTTTAGAGTAGATTAAACCATTTTCCTTTACTGTCTTTAGGAGTAAGCTTATTTAAGCTTATTCGCCTTTTCAAAGCAATTTTAGTAGTTGATCAGATTGTAGCTTTTAGCTTATTTGCCATTTTAGTTTAATCTAGTTGCTTATTCTTATGCCTGAGTGCTTATTAGGGTTAGTTAAATATCTGTTTTAGCTTATTTGCTTATTTCTTGTTTCATTGTGTTTTGTTAAAGCTAGCAGTACTAACCTTAAGCTAGCAGTACTAACTTAAAGCTAGCAGTACTAACTCCGGGTTAGTACTGATAGTTAATACTGTTAGTACTATTGTTAGTACTGCTGAGTTTTTCTTGCTTAATTTAGCTTAATTGCTTTTTGAATTTGCTTATTTAGAGTTAGCTTAGCTTATTTGATTTGTCTTAAGCTTATTTGAGCTTATTTGTGTCTTAGTATAAAAGTTTTAAGTGTTTTTACCATTCCTAGCTTTTAGGCCAGCTCTAGCTTATTTTCCTTGCTTCTCTTCTCGTGCATTTGCTTATTAGTGTTAGTACCCAATCATTCCTTGTCATATTCAAACATCGATTATCAATTCGTCTTTCGATTTTCCATTCAAGCCTCGTTGGGACATAACGACCCGGAGATACCCTATACTACTTTCGGTTTCATTGGTCTCGCGGATTCTGATCCTTGTTGTATATTTATATTTATTGGTATATAAAAAGGGGTGAGAAGAAGCGAGTCAAATTTTGTTGTATTTTAATATTTTATGGAAAACAAGTAAATCATATAATTGGAGAGAGGTTTGGTTTTAGGTATTTGAACTAAATATTAACTAAGTTATTGGTGATAATAATAAGATAAAAGATTGTGTGTTAAATTAAACATGTATATCCCTAGATTCTTCTCCTAGTTTGATTTCCAATCCAATCCTTGCCACACTTGTGATGATATGTGTAACTATTTCCTAAAGCATGAACAAATTACACGAACCCGCTGTCTACTTAATATGCCGCTAGAGCGACGCACATACAAGGTAGTATGAAGACTATTACACGTCCCCTAGGAGTTTACTAAGTACATGTGAAATATATTAAGAGTGGATCAACCATATTAGGGGGAAAGGTAGTATGAAGACTATTACCTGATGGTATCCTTTCTACACAATCACGTTTTCCTAGACATATCAACAGTGATACAGACAAAAGCTGGTTTTCTAAGACCTAATATGCACATCCATCACAAGAAGCAACACCACTAAGATCTACATTCTAGGTTTCATACAATCATAAATAAACCATAAAATGTGTTTAAGCCAGCAATGTTAAAGATACAGCAAGAATAAATAAATCAAAATAACACATATACATATTGAATGAAAAGAAACCTTACTTGATTAAAACATGAATTGGAAGAGGTACAATAGGGTTTTTATGCCCTAGAATCATCTCCTACAGCTGCTAAATGAACTAGGGTTCATACCCTCTTTTTATTCTAAAGTTACACACTCAAAACCCTAAATTCTGGTTTGTATATATAGGAAAGACGTTGTGATGGCGTCGCGTTTTAATCGTGACGCCATCATGAAAGATAATATTCTAGTTAATGGGCTGGGTCGTATGCTCTCACGTCGTCATGGAATCATGTGACGCCGTCTTGGTCTTCGTGGTGACTGCGTCATGTTGTATCTGTGACGCCGTCTCCAACCACTGTAGAGAAATGCTTGATCAATGTTGGTGTAGGTCCGTAGTCTTGTCCGTTTCTTTTCCAAATGAGCCCAAGTCACGTGTAATTCTTCCAAATGCCTTCAAAATGAGAAATACCTAAAAAGGAACGATTAAGTACCTATTTTGGGCATAAATGCATAATTTAGAGGGTTAAACGACCCTGAAAAAGTGTATAAAATGACACCTAATCAAATACCCCTACACTTAGGATTTGCTTATCCTCAAGCAAATATGCTTTTCTACCTAGACAATAACAATATGAGGGGTCATTTTACCTACTCTTTAAACATATTCTACAACACAACCTTCTAGACCTCGTAATTAAAAGCACGAAAAGCATATACTAGCACCTCACATAAGTATTTGGGATTCTCTCTTTCACTTAGGTGTATAATGAACTATAACATATGGGGGAAACGGAAAATCACACTCATTACCTGTCATGGCATATAAATTACCATAGGCTTAGTAAAGGATCAAACCTCCACCGCTAGGTGCAAGTATTATTCATTACTATCTAAGAGGTCTTTATAAAAGGTTGTGGGGTATATGTGTAAGATAACATTTAATGGAAACGGAAACGGATGAGATACATTTGGGTGGTAACTTTGGGTGAATTTAAGGAGGAAGGGTTAGCTAATTACTTACACGAATACACTTTGGTTTGGTTGCTAAGCTAAGACTCGGATGAAGATCTACAAACTCTACACAACTCTACATCAATCTCTTTCTTTTTCTTTTCTCATTTTTTTATAATAACATAATACATCACATGGGGTTTATAATACGTACCCCTACACTTGAGATTTTTATATGCTCGATATTTACAATCTAAATAATGACCCGTTTTGAGGTGGATTAAAATAACATGGAGATCATTTGATAAACATATGTGGGTATTGACTTAACTTTTCTTCCCCATTCTTCTGCGAAATAAATACTACCATGAATCCTAATCGTCCCAAAATTATATTTACAAGGATAAGGACTTAGCAACCGTGTACTCAAATAATTAACTTAGGTTATCACAATAATGTACTAAAGGCGAGTACATATAAGGTAGGCTAAGGCTTTTTAGGTGTAACAATTGGTTTAAGGGTGACAATGCTCTTCATTAATAGTCCAGATTAACCAGAAAATTACGAGAACTGTGAAAAAGGATAGGCTAGGAGGGTTGTACTAGGGTATCCTACACTAAAAGTGAGTGCATGGCAAGGTTGTGGGATAGTTATATGATCGGTGTGACCATCATAACAATTGCAGGTTTAAAACATGGGTTAATCCTAATGCCTCTTATCAAGCAAATCCTAATACTTACTATGCGGTCTCGGGATGCATCACAAAAATAAGTTCTAGAATTTAATATGCTATCGGTACACTCTCATAATCCTAATGTAGCCGATACCAATGTTCCAGAAAAGGCGACAAATCCACGCATACACATCTGTAACGATGGAATAGACATACATGATTGCTCACTCCTTAACTCGAATAACCTAAAGGTATAATATCTAATGGCGAACCTCACATTGTGGGGGTGGAATTTGAGGGTTTTTGTGCTAGTAATATAAATTCCTATCCATGAGACGCTAATAATACTCGGTTTTCATCGGTATGTGTCATAAAAAAATTTAAATTTGGGTAAAAATCACCTCTTATGCTATGTTTTGATATATTACCCATCATTTTAAGGACAAAGCAAATGGCAAATGAAAGAATAGTTTCTAAGGCTTATTTTCCCCCTACATTTAAGTTGAACATTGTCCCCAATGTTCTCTAGAAGTACCCGTTAAAACAGATAAAGGGAAAAGAAAACAAGGAAAAGAAACTAGTACTCCCCTGGTTTACTCAATAATGGAGAAGAAACATGCGATAACTGGTTAAATCGTCCTCCGAGAATCATCCAATGAAACTTCCTAAGAACTTCCAAGCTTCTTCTCATCAAATATAACCTGTAATCAAAGACAAAGACAACTATACCAAGCATAAAATGTGCGATTTACCAATATACAATATGAATTTAGGGTTCGACTCGATAGATAGGATGAAAGAATTGTTAAATTCATTAGGTTTTGCAGGTTTATAATGGAAGAATAAATATATTAAATGTCGTGCAAGTTTTATTTTCAATAATAATTAAAAACTTTAAGTTTTTGGAACCTAGGCGTTTGATGCCGTCAGGGTTGTAGTGACCCCGTCATAGGTGTCGTGGTGACGGTGTCACGTGTTAATCGTGACGCCGTCTTCACAGTCTGTGAAAAACAAATTTTTTGTTTTTGATGAAAAAAATTCCTGCACTTGATTCCATAAGTTAATTCCTGTATAAATGGCTGTACAAAACCTGGGATTTAACAATTCAATCATATGACTCGAAACTGACACGAATTAATCTAAACAATTCATTTATCATGTTTGAATTTGGCTCAAAATCGGGATAAATTCCCCTACACTTATTGTTTGCAAAATACCTTTGATTGAAATTAAGATGAGGTTAAAGACAACACAAAGCATGATTACAAGATAGTTCAAACATAATAAAACAAACTATGAAGAATTAAAACACACATGACACTCCTAATTACGGGAAAAGTAAATATTGGGTTGCCTCCCAAAAAGCGCTTGTTTTTGTTCGAGTTACGAGCCTGACTCTACCCTTATTTAATAGATAAAGGGGAAGGCTCCCCTACACTTGAGTTTAAGTGCGGGTGATAGTAATGGTACACACCATCATGATGAGAAGGAGCCATACGTTGAGAAATTTGTTGTTGAAGAATAGGCTCTAAACGGTGTGCTTCTAGAATTCCACCTCTCTCTACTTTATTTGGCCTATCGAATAAACTAAGTTCTTTTCCTAGAGGAGAAACTTCCTTAGATTCTAATCCCCAGTCATCATCAAACATCTCCCAATTTGAAATATCAACACCTAGGGATGCACTTATTCCTAATAAACCCGGTTTAAATCTATAATGTTTCTTGGGATCATCGATGCATGGGCGATAATAGCAATATGTATCCTTAAGGTAGGAAGATGCCACATGAGGTGAAAGTGGTGTATTAATGGTTAAGCTATCTACTTCCTTTATCTTAAAACTATCTGGACTATGTGGTTTGAAGGGTGGTTCGGGGCCTTTTTCTTTTCCTAGACTTACATCTAAGGATAGATAATTTGGTAATAGATTTGGTTGAGGCTCCGGCTCATCAAAACTAGGAACTTCCCTATTACTAAGAGGAATGTCATGATTACAAGTATTCAAGCCTAAATCCTCAAGTTGTGTTTCGTCCAAAGGCTCTACCTCCACCGGGGTTCCTAAAGTCTCTTCTACTTCTTTCGGGCAGTCACGGACGGTGTGTATATCTCAAATGATGGGAGGACTTGTGGGGTACTTTGTGGATCCGAATTTTCCACCTTATCCCATGCTATACCTCTATGCATCTCAACCCAAACATCCTCATTTCCAAATAATCTTTTTGCTTGAGCCTTCAAATTTGCTACTTCTTGTTCAGAAATAATGTTTGGTGGGTTGTCCCATTCTTTTTGGTCTTGGGCAAAATTTTCTATGGCTTCTCATGCTTCTTCACCACTTATTTCCCTAAGGTTCCCGTCTACTGCAAAGTCAATGTCTATTCAGGTATAGTCGTCGACATGATCATAAAAGAATTGAGTAAGGGACCATAAATCGAGGCCATGATGAGGGACTCTTTTGATTAAGTTTTTAAAACGAGCCCACGCATCGTAGATAGGTTCATCTTGATGTTGTTGGAACACCAAGGTATATCATTGGAATGGGAAGGTTGTGTTTTGTGGGGGGTTTTGAAAGGGTGTGGTTGGTGGTCTTTCATACATCATGATGGTGAACGAAAGAGTGATTTACAAAACAAAGGGCACAAAGAAAAGATAGACTACAAGAAAGCTAATATGCGGAATTAAATTCTCACTTGAAAGGATTCACTCAAGGAATAGGTTGGGAAGGCTTGATCACGGTCTAACAGAATTTTAAGGGTTGAGAGAAGATTATTTTTGTATTTTTATATTTTATGGAAAGCAAGTAAATCATATAATTGGAGAGAGGTTTGGTTTTAGCTATTAATCGTTGTAGTGGTTAGTATGGGCATAGACTCAGGGTTTTATCGTTAACGTGGGAATAGGTTATGAAGGCTTGACACGGTCTAACAGAATTCTAAGGGTTGAGGAAAGATTGTTTTTGTATTTTTGTATTTTATGGAAAGCAAGTAAATCATATGTTTGAGAGATTGGTTGGTTTTAGCTAATGAACTAAATATAAATCTATGCTAGTGGTGATAACAATAAGATAAAAGATTGTGTCTATTTAATCATGTATTATTCCCTAGATTGCTTCTCCTAGTGTTGTTGTCTTGTCACACTTGTGATGATCTATGTAACTATTTCTTAAAGCATGAACGAATTACACGAACCCACCGTCTACTTAGTATGCCGCTAGAGCAACGCACATGCAAGATAGTATGAAGACTATTACATGGCCCCTAGGAGTTTACTAAGTGCATGTGAAATACATTAAAAGTGGATCAACCATATTAGGGGGCAAGGTAGTATGAAGACTGTTACCCGATGGTATCCCTTCTACAAAATCACGTTTCCCTAGACATATCAACAGCGATGCAAACAAAAGCTGGTTTTCTAATACCTAACGTGCACATCCATCACAAGAAGCAACACCACTAAGATCTACAATCTAGGTTTCATATAATCATAAATAAACATAATAGGAGGTTTAGCCAAGCATGTTGAGAATAAAGCAAGAACAATACATCAAACAACACATAGACATATTGAATGATTAAGTAAACCTTACTTGATTAAAACATGAATTGAAAGAGATACAATAGGGTTTTTAGGCCCTAAAATCATCTCCTACAGCTGCTAAACGAACTAGGGTTCGTACCCTCTTTTTATTCTAAAGTTACCCACTCAAAACCCTAAATTAGGGTTTGTATATATAGGAAAAACGACGCGACGACGTCGCATTTTAGTCGTGACGCCGTCGTAAGAAGAATCTTCTAGATCTGCGTTTGAGTCGGTGCGGGCTGACGCCGTCATGAATGATGTGACGTCGTCACTTGATGAGTTGTGACGGCGTCTAGTATGGCTTGTGACGCCGTCTCCAGGCTCTGTGAGTACAAATCTTCGAGTCTTGGTGTTGGTTCGTAATCTCGTCCGTTTCTTCTCCAAATGAGCCCAAGTCACGTGTAATTCATCCAAATGTCCTCCAAATGCGAAATACCTAAAAAGGAACGATTAAGTACCTATTTTGGGCATAAACACACGATTTTGGGGGTTAAACGACCCTGAAAAAGTGTATAAAATGACACCTCGTCAACTACCACACTCATAACATGACCTAACAGTTGGGTTTCTAGCATTGACAGGATTCACATTCCTCGGCACGCCTCTACAATCCTTTGCCAAATGACCCGGGTGGTTACAGTTAAAGCATGTGCGACAAGGCCCTCCGGGTGCATGGTAGGAGTTGCATGTGGTACACTTGGGCCAAGTACCCGTATTCTCTCTTCCTACAAGGTTTACAGTAGTAGCAAAAATATTCCCAGTTCTAGTCCTCTTATTATCACCCCTACCATTCTTATCCTTGCTAGGTTCTCCCACATTTCCTCTTTTCACAACCTTCTTAATTGACCCATTTCTCACAGCCTCATCAGTTAGTGCACCAGAAATCTGCACAGCCTTCTATATAGTCTTTGGCTCCGTTGCTGCCACCATCTCACAGATTTGTGGAGCAAGGCCATACACATACCTCTCAATCATTCTACTCTCTGGAGTTACCAAATGTGGAACTAACCTAGCCAACTCATGAAACCTATCAGTATACGTAGCATGGCCAGCCCCGACCATGGCGTGATTCCACAACTCAGATTCCAACTTTTGCATCTCTTGATTAGGACAAAACTCTTGTATCATCATAAACTTAAAGTTATTCCATGA
The DNA here is from genome assembly GCA_026074375.1 of Tanacetum coccineum. NCBI lineage: Eukaryota > Viridiplantae > Streptophyta > Magnoliopsida > Asterales > Asteraceae > Tanacetum > Tanacetum coccineum. The sequence goes on from BQNB010017495.1 coordinate 12,461, forward strand.
TATACTAATAACAACTTCCAGCTTATGCATGCAGGATCTGAAGAGTTTCACCAACGTTAAGCCAACCCACAAATGAACTAGCAGTGTAATTCACTTTTGGTCACTACATACAACCACTCATGACATGTACCGACTCCCATTTTTCTCAATCCAACAACGAGTAGGAACTACAGACACCTACCCTCCCTTACCATCATGATTTCCTTAGGTTACGAGCTAAGATCTCCTTATATGAACAAACCTACCCGGTGTCCATTATACTAGCACATTCCCAACATTTCATCCTGAAACGTTCTCTTAAACCACCTACCATTCGATTTCCAACATTCCCTCGGTTACAACCTGAGCCAAACATGGCGGGTAAAGGTTCTGCAATTGTTAGGCAAGTGATCGTCGAGAAGGTCCGGTGCTCCCCATTGCGTCCTCTACATCCTATTTATTACTCCCCTACTAACACCCCCATTAGCGCCCATACCTTGGTCATTATCCTGACCATTCAAAGTCATCAAACACCTGCTTCATCATTACCTTCCCTATGTATAACTAACTGTCTAAACCCTTCATCATCTACCAACCCCTTGTCACCCTTCCCTCTTCTAGTGATACGGCAGCAGGCCGGCCCAACATTTCGGGTCCTCATTCTTGTGCGGCAGATATCCTAAAGACGAGGGAAACTGGGCAACGTTAGGTAAGTGGGAAGAATAAAATATATAGAATATCTTATTATATATACCGATATACACATAACACCACCCTACGGTGTCAACATCGATTTGTGTGAACAACTAATCACGATGAAGTGAGTTGTGAAACGCCTATAAACAATGTTGCCACCAATTATATTTGCTTCCTTTTTTCACCAGTCATATACAATATTAGCTCACCAATCCACATTTCGAATGACTTGCACATAACTAAAGCATCAAACCGCAAATACACAAAAACATACAAAAGCGGAACACCATGCACATAGATCCTATACGCAACTAAACGACGGATCTTAGGTTATAGTCTAGGCCAATTGATATGTGAGAAATCACATATCCATTTTATACCTAAAATAACCCTAAAAAGATGAAAAATGTGCATAATTATGCTTGTATATGTGTATTTTGTCTTTTGTGAATGTGTAGGTACGGATATTGCAAATATCACAAGAAAAGAGCCAAAACCGGACAAAAACAAACACGGGAACGGAAAGAGTACACAAGAGCCAGGAATTTATCAAGCTAAGGTCAACAACAGTCAACCATTGGTCAACTCATGTGAAGACAAAAACCCTTGAAATTACCAAATAAGCCTTAATGTTAAATCATTTTCACTAAAAGTCCCTAAATCAATAACACCGTTAGTCATTTTATATTAAAAGACTAACGGTCGTTATCTACTTAACCAAGCCCTTTTACCCTTAACCGAGCCCAAACCAATAACCATGGCCCAAAATCTCTCTTTTTAACCCAAGTCAAAGCCCTCTTTAACCTCAGTCAAAACAAAGATATAAAAGAGGAAAAGGGCGCAAAGGGAATTACTATTCACATCTGTCTCGCAACTTACACCGATGTCAAAAACAAACGGGTAAAACCCCCCTCCTTTTCACTTGTCCCTACATGGCAACAAAATGCAATGCCAAGCTCCACGTTGGGCAAAGCTATACTCACAAAACTTATGATAGGCTCTCTGACAACAGAGTGACACCGGAAAAACAAACACACACACTAAAGGAAGGAATTTGCACTAAATTCAGTGTAAAAGAAGGATAAAGCCCCAAACAAATGGGATTGCCATGCTGGCAATCTGTGTGCCTTTTCTCATCTAACGTGTAACACCCCCAAAAACGTGTCGCAGTGAAAGTATGTGTCCGGGGGCGTTACTTCATAATACACAACGCTAGATACAAGGGAAACGGTTCTAAAGGAGTTTTGAAAAGCTATCTCGTTGATTTCCTTTAAAATTGATATAACATGTGTCCCATAATTTGCATCACAATGAAAAGCTTGAAAGCGATACAACGAGATTTGATCATTTGTATATAAGTACAAATCCCTGAATGAAAACTTGTCCATTTTAGAACTCCAATGCACTTCAATTAAGCCAAGCAACTAATTCACCTGCGAAAAAACAATGCTATAAAAAAGGTCAAACATAAAGTTGGGCGAGTTCAAGATTAGTTTATTAAAATGTTAACCCAAGGGTTCTGTAAAGTGTGTATGACAATTTAAAATCCTTAAATGTCCTAGATTCATTGTGTATCCAAAATAAATGTATGATTTTAAGAAATCAAGAATGAGTAAAGCCATGAATGACATTTAAAATCCCCAAATAGTCCACCAAAACGTAGTATAATTTGAAACAACCTTTGTTCAAGGTATGTAAAGACCATCTTTATTCAAGACAAAGCGCAATATATCAAAGTGTGTATACAACAGTGATTACGATTACTCTAAGTTCATGAAACCGATGCTCTAATATAACAGTAAGAGTTCATGTGTATGTGTTGTGGCCTTGTAGACCCAACCAATCGTATTCCGACATGTTATAACGTTCGTTTGCCCAGTGATAGCTAATCACCCGAACGAGATTGCCAAACCCGAATAATCTATTTTATAACATTCCGGTGGACAACATCTATAAACTTCGTTTACCCAGTGATAGCTAATCACCCGAATGGGGATTCACACCCGAATAGATCTATTTCATAACATTCGCGCTCACCCTCCAAGTGATTTATAGTTCATAAAGCTGTGACGTAGACATGTATGTACCCATCACAAGTGTCCCCTCCAAGAACACCCAGGTATTTATTTAAAGAATATGTACTCCCGTTACCAGTGTCCCTTCCAAGAACACCCGGGCAGTAATGTAAAAATAAGTACAAGCCCATTACCGTGTCCCTCCAAGAAACCCGTTCCATAACTTGTTGTTATTAGTTCAATCCGCTTACAGCAAATCCGAAAATCATTTCAAAAGAAACTTATTAGTTTGTGACCAAAAATAATCCATTAATGATCTCAAGCGAACTATGAAAAATGATATGCTACCAATATTGTAATCAAACCAAGTAAACCATTTGCAAACAAGCATGTTATCTCTAAGACCCCCTTAAAAAAAAGGTAAAACCAATAAAACATGGGCTATAAACTCCACCCTCATGATGTAGAGCGATATGACAATAGTCATCTAGAATGCACAACACAAAACAAAGACGAACGATCGATCAAGAAGGTTGCAAACTAATCTTAACGGCTAAGACCCACTAGCTAGGATAATGTATTTGATTCCCGATTGAATGGTAACAGTCAATCGCGACACAACTTGATAACGATTTGATTTCCACGTTTTTGTATAGTTCGGTAGTTGTTAAATAAATAAAATCAAAAGATAACCAAAGTCTTAATATATTCTTTATATATTTACTTATTCAAAAATAAACCCTTATATAACTTACTTCCTGAAATTATATAACAAGACAAACAGTCCAAAGAGTAATTGAAACTATTCATTCATTGCATATTATATAAGATTGTGAGTAAATAATTAAACCAATTAGTTTGACCCGTTTTCTGAAATCACCACTTAATTAAATAAAAAGTTCTTGCATAAACGTAATCGTAAGTTTTAAGATTACCAATTAAGTTAAACGATGTTTGTAAAGCTTTTACAAAGGTTATGATTTTACCTTCTAGTCAGGAATTTATAAAATTAATATTTTATAAATTAATCTTTCACTTATTGACGATCGTAACTAAAATCTTGTCTCATTTGTAAAAGTCTAATTCTTAGTCGATGTCGAGTTATGTATGTTATATATTTTAAATATACTTTTAAAAATAGAACTATCCCTTTTACCGGGATTCTAAAATATTAGACGTTATAGGTGACTCATTAATAAATATAGGAAATTATATAAATTTCGTCATGACCTTTCCGTTTATATAACTTTTCCCATATTTATGAAGTCTAATGTTTTTTTCCACTTAATAACCGAAATCAATATTCCAACATCCGCATGTTTTAAATATATATATATATATATATATATATATTATATGATAAAACTAAAACAAAGTACACATATCACATTTATTACCCATTTACCACCACCTATTTCGAGTTGTATAATATAAACTTTTTATGTTATATTTATTAGCCGCTTTGTATTATCCCAAACACACCCTCATTAGTAAACTGTTAAACCAAACACTCCCTTATTCGATTTCTGTTGTCCCAAACGCAAACCCTTACGGCTTTGCTGTTAAACCAAACACACCCCTTAGTTATCTTTACACAGCCAAACGCACTCTTAGGCTGTTTTGACCGAACCAAACGCACCCTTAATGTTTTACAAACCAAACGAACACCCCTAGCTGTTTACAACAGCCAAACGCACCCTAGGGTGGTGGCTGCCCCCACCAAACGCACCCTCGTGGTGCTGAGATCAAAACCAAACGCAGCCTAGCTGCGGTGCAAAACCAAACGCACTCGCGACTCTTAAACTTAAACCAAACCCATCCTTGCTGGCCCCACACACCCTTCTTGGGCTGATTTTACAAAACCAACCGCACCCATTATTGGCGGAGCAAACCTACGCATGCCCTTTTTGTACAAACGCGAACTAACACGCACCCTCCTCGTGTGGCTGCCGAAAATCAAACCACCTTTTTGTGGGTGCAATACCCAAACCTGCGCAAACCCTTCTGGCTGTTGAACTCAAACAGCCGCATCCCTTGTGGTGTGGTGGCTGTGACATGGTGGGGGACGACAGGGAGGCCGAGATGGTGATGACATATGGAGATGATGTGGTGGCTTCGCGGGGTAGCAGCCAAAGGAGAGGGAATGGGCGGCTGGGTGGCCCGGTTTGGGGGGAGGGGAGTGAATTTGGGGAGTGGCGCAGACGGGTGGCAAGCGGCGAGGAAGAGCGCGTGGTATAGCGGACGACTAATCGGCGGTGGAGGAAACATATTTGGACTTGGCCGATAAACTCACCGGAAAAAGTTTCCGGCGCGACGCGTGGTGATGGCCAGCCGGCGGCCGCTGGCTGCCGGAAATGAAGAGAGAGTGTGTTCATGTGTAATATGTGTGTGTTTATTTTTATAAAATGAAAATGAATATGACTTTTTATATATATATATATATAACTATATTAAAAGTTATAAAATAAAAGTGTCAAGTCTCAATTTGTTTGGGGTTCATTTTGTAACTATTTTCCAGGGACCAAAAGTGTAACTTTTGATATATTTTAATAAAATAGTCTCGATTGTTTGGAGCGACTTAACGATTTTCAAAATACGAAACTTACCATGCTCTATTGCTTTCAAATCATTTTTCTGATAAAAAATGAGTATTTACTTGATAGTATTTAATAAATATTTTTATAACATTTATAAAAATATATGTTATTTATTTGGTGACCCTGTTATGCCTTGTCCGAAAATAAAAATGAATTTTTTAAACTCAAATATTCGCGTTATCAAAAAACGCTTTTGAATAAAATGTTAAATGATTTTACTTAATATTTTTATTAAATAAATAGTGATAATTAAAAATATAATTTAATTATTTTGTGCCGTACGGCGTTTGAATGTGGTCTCTTCCCAAAATTTTGAGAGCCCTGTTTTTGATTCTTCTGCTTGTTTTCAAGTCTCAGGTAAAACTAAAAAGTGTCCGAAAATAAAAATTCCGGTTTACAACAAATGCTTTAGAGTCCGATTGTAAAGGTAATTTAGTGTTTCGTTTTTGATATGTTCAGCTAGGATATAATCTATATCTTTTTTTCGTTTTTCACGTCAAATTAGTGACAAAAAAGCTATTGCACCTGAAAAGATATGTGAAATAAATATGATTTATTATTTAAAATATGTTCACGAAACATTACCGGTTACGCGTAAAAATCGCTTTATGTGACAATAAAAACCAAAATCAAAAATCAAGTCAGACCCAAAAAGTCAAAAGGTAAAAATAGTCCATTTAAAATTTCGAAAATACAGGATGTTACATCAACGCTAAGTAGATCAAAGGCAATGATTGTTGGAATTGGATGGTTGAGATCAAATGGAGCGTGCAAGCCTAGAACCTTCACTCGTGCCTATAAAATAGGGAGCCCTCCCGTCCACGTACAGGAGATAGACTAGAGTATATTTTATTAAGTACTTGTAGTTTATAGCTTAATCCACTAATTTCAGCTATAATGTTTATGTTAAATGTTATTTCCTTGCAAAGTTTGTACCATTTCATCTTATCAATAAAAAGTTGTTTTCATTTAAGTTTAATTGTCAATTCTGTTTTTCACTTATTTGCACTATGATTTGATAAAAAGCTCTTTCATACTCTGTTTAAGCTAAAATAGTTTTCAAATTCATTCATAACCCATAGGTCCACCAATTTTAAGCTCACAAAAGCTTAACTGCTTAATAAAACTCAAAATCTACAATCAAATTACCCCAGCTTGTATTTGGAAGGGAAACCAGTAATGGAAGGGTTTCCAAGACCACACTAGCTTATCCTAGGATAAGCTAGAGCTTGTTGATAAGCTCATAAGAGCAATGTATAAGCCTTGTTTGGGCAAAGGCTCTTGTAAGTTCTCAATTTAATTTTTATAGCTTTAATATTGCAAATTAGCTAATATGCTTATTTTCATGCTTATTGCTGTCCAATCTACTTATTTTGCTTATTATAGATGTGATTAAATGCTTATTATTCTACTTGTTCGCTTAGAACAACCTGCTTGTTATTTTTGTAAAATAGTGAAAAATCCAAAAATATTAGCAGTTACTGTTAGCTTATTATTTCTGCTTATTCAGTTGTTTAAATCTGTTCATTAAGACTTTTTAATTTGTTATATATATCTTGTAATTTGAGTTTTTGAGCTTTTAAATCTTAATTTCATAAGTAAATATGAATTGAATGTTTAAAGGGGTGTTTGGTTTATGACAGCACTAACTTGAGTTAGTGCTGTCAAAGGCTTTCTGACTCTTTAAACTAAAGTCAAATCTCATATTGAAGTTACTCATGAATAAGGAAAAGTTATTTGAATTAGCTAAGATATCGTTGAATGAGAATTGCTCGGCGATGCTCCTTAAGAAGCTTCCCGAAAAGCTAGGAGATCCCGGCAAGTTTCTTATTCCATGTAATTTCCCGGGAAAGAGTATGTTACCCTTGGCCGATCTGCCAAGTATAAATCTTTTCCCTCATTCATTTGGAAAAAGCTTCCCTACCCGAAAACTACCCCCACACAATTACTTTAGAGTTTAGGGATCGATCCATTACTCATCCTAAAGGACTCGCCGAAGACGTCTTTGTCAAAGTTGGGAAATTTTACTTTCCTACCGACTTTGTTGTTGTTGATTTTGAAGCCGGTCCTCGGGTTCCTTTCATTCTTGGGAGATCCTTTTTGAGGACCGGCCATGCCTTAATTGATGTGTACGAAGGAGAAATATATAAAGAATGAGGATGAGATTAATTTTTTCATGTCGATAAGCATCCTCAAAGCATAGCTTACGAGTCAATTAAAAATGATTAATTTCATGGATGTACTCCTCCGACATTGTGACTCGTATCAGCGTCAGGGAAAGATCTCACAACGGGATGAAATGCCCCAAAATCCTATTCAGGTTTGTGAGATTTTCGACCTCTGGGGCATCGATTTCATGGGGCCGTTCCCGTCTTCAAGAGGGAACCGATATATTCTCGTGGCTGTCGACTATGTTTCGAAATGGGTTGAAGCGAAAGCGCTCCCCACCAACGACGCCCGAGTAGTGGTTAAGTTCTTAAAACAATTATTTTCTAGATTTGGAACCCCACGGGCCATCATTAGTGATCGAGGGACGCATTTTTGTAACGACCAATTTTCTAAAGTTCTTCAAAAATATGGTGTTACACATAGGCTTTCGACCTCGTATCACCCGCAAACAAGTGGCCAGGTGGAGGTTTCCAATAGAGGTTTAAAAAGGATATTAGAAAGGACGGTAGGCGAGCATCGAGCAAGATGGGCCGATAAACTTGATGACGCCTTGTGGGCTTTCCGTACCGCTTACAAAACCCCGATCGGTTGTACTCCTTATAAGCTGGTATACGGTAAAGCTTGTCATTTGCCCATCGAGCTTAAGCATAAAGCCTACTAGGCCTTGAAATGGACCAACTTTGACCTAAAAACCGCGGGCGATCACCGTAAAGTTCAACTTAACGAATTAAATGAACTATGGGATCAGGCCTAGAGAGCACTTTGATCTATAAAGAGAAGACAAAAAATATTCACGATGCTAAGATAAAAAACCGTGAGTTTCACATAGGAGATTATGTCCTTCTTTTTAATTCTTAATTGAAGTTATTCTCGGGCAAACTAAAATCCCGCTGGACAGGACTGTTCACTGTGGCCCAAGTTTTTCCCTATGAGACCATTGAGCTATCTCAAGCCGATGGTCCTAACATTAAAGTGAATGGTCATCGTGTTAAACAATACTTTGGAGGGGACATACCATCAAAGGTTGTCCCAGATCTCCAAACTTTCCCTATGGACAATAGAATGCGGGGATTGAGTCAAGCTATGTGACTCGGTTACCAAAAACAAAGCGCTTTGTGGGAGGCACCCCATGCTTATCCATATTTCTTCTTTCTTATTTCTAATGTGATGTGAGGAGGCTTGTACTCTTCCGATTCTTGTTGTTTGTGCTTGTGATTGTTTGTAGGATTGACCCAAATTTTTTGAAGACTCTCGTGTTCGGTGTTTTGTCCCGGTTCACTCGAGCTTCCTAGCCTTTGCTTGCCATTAGTTTGGGGAAATCCGATATCCTAGATTATTATCGACTAATATATATCTTTTAGAATACTTCATAAACGGCTTAAGATTTTTGTGATACTTTCTCCATGCTCAGATTATGCATTCGACTCTTTGAGTTTTAGTATGGGGTTTTGAGCCTTAGACTAGGAAACATTGAGGACAATGTTTAGTTTTAGTATGGGGTAGTATATCTTCGATATGATCTTACCTACCTTAGCTCATTGTTCTCACGTACCCTGTTTTCCCACAAAAATTTTAAAATTTTATATATAAAAAAATGGAAAAAAATGATGAAAAATATAAAAATAGTTGATAAAAATAATAAGTGTTTTGACACGAATGTAGGCTTTCCGTTGGTGAGAACAAAAGTAAATTTTGACCCGACCGGTTTTATATCTTAGCTTTCTCCTTAACATAAATAGATTGAAATTTGCTAATCTTTTATACAAGGAGCTATAAAAGGCAAGTCTAGCTTGAAAAAGTCAAGATTTTGCAAGTTCCCATAATTGATTTTAAATATGCGAAGATCGATTTATTAGGCTAAGTATTCACGAGTTTCTTTCTTAGAAATTTTAAATTGTGAAGAACAAGAGATGATAGAGTAGAATATAAGTTTTGATGCTAAACATAGAATAGTTGGATTTCTTTAAGGCTCATAAGTGTTAATTGTGGCTTTTTCTCCCATTAGCTTGTTTCACCTTTATATATAATTGTTTAATAAATAAAGTTGTGCGGTTTTTTGGTTAATAATTAGTTCATAGAAGTTTTCTTTAGTTCCTTTGTGATTAAGATAAGTATACATCAGGAATACTTAATTTGGCATACTATATGTATCACATGAATAAATATTTTGCTTATCCCTTAAAGAGCCTTAGGGTATATGGGATAAGTAGAATTTAATAAGTGAAATTATAGCCTTATTCATTCCTTAAAGAGCCTTAGGGTATATGGAATGGATATTGTTGCTTAATTTTTGTCTTGTTTGTACCTTAAAGAGCCTTAGGGTATATGGTGCAAATAAGATTGGTCCATTTATGTCTTAAAGAGCCTAAGGGTATATGACATGAATGGTGCCTTGCTTAAGTAACCTAATAAAAGCCAAATTTTGGTCGCCTCGATGTAGACTTCATTTTGATGACATTTGTTCTTTTGAAAAGGGCTAGGAACTAATTATTGCGTCTTAACCGTTACGCTTTATTTTTGGAATTAATAAGTATCGAAATAAAGTCTTAAAGAGCCTTCGGGTATATGACTTAAATAAAATCTTAAGATACAAAATTAGGAATAAGGGAGGAGAAGTAATACACAATTAGCTTTTATGAGTAGTGTTAGCATCATAACTTGTATTTTACAATGATCTTGTTTTTAAGCTTGGCTTGGAGAAGTGAAAGTCAGGGACGATAAATTTATCCATTTGGACACTTTTTGTGTTTTTTGTTCCGTGATCCTCAAAGTTATCAATGAATAATGAAAGCAATACATTATGTCACACAAGAATAAGTTGTAAGATGTAAATTATGAAAATCATAAAAATAGAAAAAATTTGAAAAATGGGAAAACGGGGTGTTTTAAAACTTGTGATTTCTTAACTCTCCCCACAAAAGACTTTGCTACTTTTCAAAGGATTAGTTTGGGGAGGTTTTGGGGTATTTGGTTTTAGAGCATATAACATTGCGTGAGGACACGACAATCATTTAGTTTGGGGAATTTTGATATGTGAGAAATCACATATCCGTTTTATACCAAAAATGACCCTTAAAAGATGAAAAATGAACATATTATGCTTGTATATTGTGTATTTGGTCTTTTGTGATGTGTAGGTACGGATATTACAAAAAATCACAAGAAAAGAGCCAAAAACCGGGCAAAAACGAACACGAGACGGAAAGAGTACACAAGAGCTGGGAGTTTGTAAGCAAAGGTCAACAAAAGTCAACATTGGTCAACCCATGAGAAGACAAAACCTTGAAATTACCAAATAAGCCTTAATGTTAAATCATTTTCACCAAAAGTCCCTAAACCAATAACACCGTTAGTCCTTTATTACCTATGGACTAACGGTCGTTAAGTCTAATATTTAACCAAATTCAAAACCATTTACCCAAGCCCAAATCCAAAACCGTGGCCCAAGTTACCTTTTTAACCCAAGTCAACCCTTTTATAAAACCGGGTCAAACGAAAAGAGTAAAGAAAAGAAAAGGGCGCGAAGATGTTTTTACTATTCATCTTCGTCCCAATTTAACCCTGTGTCAAAATTAAACGGGTAAAACCCACTCTTATACTCATCTTACGTGGTTTCAAAGATTCTTAGTGCCAAGCTCCAGCTCAGCAAAGAGAAACGTCATCAAAAGGCAATGATTGGCTAGCTCTGACAACAAGGAATGACACGCGTTTACCAAACAAACACACCAATTTAGGAAATTTACACTAAAAATAGTTCAAAAGAAGCACAAGGCTCCAAGAAAGTGGGATTGCCAAGCTGGCAATCCGTGTGCCCCTTTTTCATCCAACGGCTTAAAATCGTGATGCAATGATTGGTTAGAGATGGATGGCCAAGATTAGAAGCTAAGGGAGCGTCTAAAGGACCTAGAAGCATCTCCTCTTGCCTATAAAAGGAGTCCTCCTCTCACTCACACAGGCATCTAGGACTTAGTGTAGTTTTAGCTTATAGAATGTAATTTTAGCTTATTAAGTCGTTTTAGCTTATTGCTTTTCATTTAATGTAATTTTCCTTTTCAACAGTTTGTAATCAGTTTCTATAATCAATAAAAGTTAAGTTTCTATTCTGTTAAAGCAAAATTCATGTTTTACCTTATTGTACTCATGGTTTGAATAAGCCCATTTTTACTCTTAAAAGCTAAATAAGCTCTCTAATTCACTAATAAGCTAGTTATATACTCAGTTAAGCTCTCAAAGCTTAACTGAGCTTATTGATACTTAAAATTCACCCCAAATGTACCTCAGCTTATTTTTGGAAGGGAAGCCAGTTGTGGAAGGGCTTCCAGGACCTTACTAGCTTATCTCTGATAAGCTAGAGCTTTGTTGATCAGCTCTAAGAGCATTATAATAGCCTTGTTTGTGCAAAGGCTTTTGTAAGTCTTCATTTTACCTTTTATAGCTTAATATTGCATTTTAGCTTAATACTGCTTATTTCCTGCTTATTGTAGTTTAGAATAGCTTATTTCTGCTTATTTTAGTTGTATGATGCTTATTGTGTTCAATTATTAGTATAGATCTTAGTTTACATGTATTTGTTATAAAAAAGTGAAAAAACCAAAAATAGTAGCATAATCTGTTGGCTTATAGTTATAGCTTATTTGATTATTGAAATATGCTCATTAGGTATGTTATAAGCTTCATAGTATCTGGTATTTGAAATTTGAGTGTTATTTCTCTATTTTATAAGCTGAAAATAAGTTTAAAGGATTTAAAGGGGTGTTTGGCTCATGGCAGTACTAACTTAAGTTAGTACTATCAAGTGGAATTTGTTTCTTTAATTTGAATTTAAATCTCATAATTAAGTTTATAAGATTAGGATTCAAGGTTTTTGTTAGGCTAGATCAAGTTTTAATAAGTTTGAAAAGTTGCTTGTTTGAATCTGAGTTCATTAGATCAGATTACTAACAATTTGTGCTTTGATTAGTTTTAAGCTGTCATTATTGGAAGTTTGTTCTCATTTTAGTGTCTATGAAGTGTAGTATTCAAGTCCTAAAGGTCTGCACTTGTGGTTTTGAGTTTTGGTTAAAAAGTGTCAAATGCATCAGATAGTTAAACAGGCTTTTGGTCATTTTCAGTCTCAAAAATAAGTTAGTTAAAGTAGGAGTTAGTTTTTGGAATTCATTGTGCAAGTAGATTATAGGTCAATCTAGATAGGTTTGGGCTTAATTTGTTCTTAAAAGCTTAGTTGAATATCTGTTTTAGGTCTGCAAATTAGTCTCTTTTAAAGTTTTCATAAAATTTGGAAAACCAAAAAATTAGTATTCTGCCTGAACTAGTGTTTTCAATTGGATTTTTCATAGCTTATTTGAATTTCAAAATGATTTTTAATTGCTGTTTTAGATAGAGTGTAGGATAAGCTTTAAGTTAGTATAAGTCATTAAGCCATAATGTTCCATTAGCTTGTTTAAAAATAAGCTCAAAAAGCCCTTGTTGTCTGTTTTTGATAAAAGTTTTGTGTCAAAATTGCTTATTGAGTTTTTCAGCTTATAGCTAGTTGTTTTTGCTTAATTTTTGCTTTCATTTGCTCATTAGGTTAATTGTTAGTTGTTTATAGCTTATTAGGGTCAGGCTTAAGCTTATTTTGTCTTTTCATAAAAATCAAAAACATAGTGCAAACAGTTAAAATAGCTTTTTCATTTAGACTTTTCTTAGCTTAAATAGATTTCAAAATACTTTTTAAAAGTTGATTTAGAAAGCTTATAGGTCAAGCTTTAAGATGGTATAGGCCACCAAGTCATAAGGTTCTGATTACTAGCTTTAAAATAAGCTCAAAAGTACCTACTTGGCCATTTGGCAAACAGTCTTTATACCAAAGTGCTTATTTCTGTCTTTTAAGCTTATGGCTTGTTGTTTGTGCTTAATTCTTGTCCTCTCTTGCTTATTAGGATTGTATTAAGTTGTAGGATGCTTATTTAGTTCTAGTTCCAGCTTAATCAAGTTTTTTAGTTAATATAGTTTAGTAAAAAAAACTCAAAATTCCTTTAAGTCTAATCTGTTACCTTTTAAGCTCTTTTCCAGCTTATTGAGTAGTTTTTATAAAAAGTTGTTTTCGCAAAAAGTCTTAGTTTTCAGCTGTTTTATAAATTTGAGTAAAAAGTCTTGCAAAAATTAAAAAAAGGGGAACTAGGGAAGTCATGGGTGAGCAAGGCTCGAACCCATGACCTCAACCTAGCTCAACCCTCTTATAACACACACGTTTAACCATCTGCACCAGTAGGGCAATCTGTTATTGCCCTACACAATTTGATTTTTAACACCTATTTTGGCTTTTAAATAAATAAGCACTTCGAGTGCTAAAGTGCTTTTTCTGGGCTTAATTGTTAAGACATTTTCTTAGCTTTCACTTTTCCTGCAATCTTTGTAACTTAAGCAATTTTTAGTAATTTTCTAGAATTTTTAATTAATAGTATTTTTCTTGCATTTATTTTGTTTAAAAACTTAAAAAAAAAGAAAAATAATCAAAAAAAAATTTCTTTTTTATAAAATTTTCTTTTGTCATATTTTAGGTTAAGGAATTAAATTTGCTTTCGTAGGTCTTAAATTTGATATATTAGCTTTTTAGTCGCGTTTCTTTTAATCCCGTTAACGTTTTCGTAGATATTTTTTATATGTGCCTTTATTTGCCTACTAGTAGGATTTAGTTTTCGAAATCAAAGATTTTAGAACCATTCAAATCATTGTCCAAACAAAGACCGAGTTTCAATTCACAATTCTTGGGGTATAAACGATCCGGTGAACATTTACCAGTTAAAGTATGATATTTTGTATAGAATTTGCTTTTAATCTTTGTCCTCAAGGATCTCTAGTGAATTTCTTATACTTACGTATTATACGTACATCAATTTTTGGCGCCGCTGCCGGGAAATTGTGTTAAGATTCTCTCGTTTGAATTTGTCGATCGTGATTTGGAGAACCTTTCGTCTTCGAAAGTTACGTCTTTTGAAAGAAAAAATATAAAAAAAAATAAAAAGTAAAAAATATTTTTCTTTTTCTTTTTACTATATGTAGAAGTTAATAAATAAATAGAAAAAAAATACAAAAATATTTGCTCTTCCGGATTTTTCGAATTTGATTGTTCTCTCTTAAATACTAAAATACACAAAGCAATTTAATTCTCTTACTAGAGAATTTGTGAATATCCATTAATAAGTTCCTAATCCAAAAATTCAAAAAAAGTAACCGTCTTGTGTCACTTACGAAAAAGGCGCACCTCTTTTGTGAAATAAGCTATTAGGGGGTTGTTCCAAGGAACTACGACCCGAAGGGACAACCGTTTTAAGGTGATTCGCTCCCACTACGTTCCCCGCTTGCTTGCAAATTTCACTTAAAGGAGTTACCCTAAGTTTGTTGATTATTCGGTGAAACAAAAATATTTTTGTATATATATTTTCTCTCCTCGTTTGTTTGCATAGTGCATGCGCACTAGAAATTCCAATTATCTAAATAATTCACCCGTAACCATTCCGAGACGTCGAAATAGAAGACGTGCTCCAAACGTAGTCGAACCCGAGCTTCGTACTATTGTTGAAGTTGCACCAATGGCGGATAATCGAATAATGGAAGAGCTACTCCAAGCACCCACGAAAGGGTATGGAGAAGCTATCGTCATACCGGAAATTAATGCGAATCATTTTGAGATTAAGACGAATTTGCTACAATTAGTCCAAGCTAGCCCATTTCATGGTTTTGAAAGGGACAATCCCCATACTCATATCAACAATTTCAAAAGGATTACCTCAACTTTGAAATTTAGGAGAGTTCCGAATGATGTGATTAAACTCATGATGTTTCCATATTCACTCGAGGGGGCCGCTAGGATTTGGTACGATAAAGAACCTCCTAATTCTATCTTGACTTGGGATGATCTCGTAAACAAATTCATGAATCATTTTTTTCCTCCCTCGAAAACCACCCACCTCAAGAATGAAATCTCTCGATTTACTCAAAAATTCGATGAGACATTTGGAGAGGCAAGAGAACGATTTAAGGAAATGCTTAGAGCATGTCCCCACCACGGATTTTCAGAGTTAACCTAAATAGATACTTTCTATAATGGTTTAAATGATAATGATCAAGACTCCTTAAATGCCGCATCGGGTGGAAATCTTTTGAGTAAGACTACTAGAGAGGCCTTGAACATAATTGAAAATAAGTCGAAAGTTCGTTATTTACGAAACAAATTAAATGTTTCTAGGGTGAATACGAATTCTAAGGAAAGTTCTAGTAAGACGGATGAGAGAATTGATAAGCTTGCGGACCAAATTTCGACCTTAGTTGAGATTGTTTCTAAGAAAGTTGTCACTCCCGCTACGGTTAAAGCGGTTGAGGAATCTTGTGTTATTTGTGGTGGTGCTCATGCTTACTATAATTGTCCTAATACCGATAGCAATCAATCAAATGTTTGTGCGGCGACGGGTACTTACAATCAAGTAGCCCCTCCAAACCGTGTTAGTAACCACATGGCACCACCCGGTTTTGCTCCGGTGCAAAATAGTCAAAATAGGTATAATCAAAATCAAGGTCAAGGGAATAATTTTAATCGGGAAAATAATTTTCATGGTAATCAAGTTTTTCAAGCTCCAATTAATCATGCTCCAAATTTTCAAAATCAAGGATTTCAAAACCAACCTTTTCAAGCTCATAATAATCAAGTTCAACAAGGTTTTCCAAATGAGTTTTCAAGTTATGTGAAAGCTAATGAGTCATTAATGAGAAATATGCAAAGTCAAATTAATGAATTGAGGGGTAATTTTAGTAAACAAGAGGAGAATCTTAGGAAAAAATTGAATAACGATATGAGGAGTATTCTAGGTAGTTTCTTCCAAAACCAAGCCTCAACTTCGGGTACTCTTCCGAGTAATACTATTGCTAACCCGAAGGGTAAGATGAAAGCTATCACTACTCGTAGTGGTGCTACTTTAGCTAGACCCTCGGTTCCTCCTCATTCTCTTACTAAGGAGGTAGACTTAGAACCGGAGACAAAAACGGATCAGGTACTCACCGAGAGTACCAATAATGTCCCACCTTCGGTTGTTCAGCCGTCACCCGATTCTACTAAGCTTCCTCATGCTTCTACTTCTTCTCATAAGATTCCCGAGCCTAATCCGCATCAACCCCCGATTCTATATCCATATAGGTTGAACAAAGAAAAGTTGCAAGGAAAAGATGATATTCAAATTCATAGTTTTTTACAAATGTTTAAGAAAATTCACTTTAATGTCAGTTTTTCCGAGGCTCTTGCTCATATGCCTAAATTTTCAAAAATGGTTAAGGATCTTCTTACGAATAAGGAAAAACTTCTTGAGATAACAAATACACCCGTGAATGAGAACTGCTCAGCTGTGATCCTAAAAAAGTTACCCGAAAAACTCAGAGACATGGGCAGGTTTCTCATTCCATGTGAATTCTACGAGCTCGAGTCATGCATGGCCCTAGCCGATATAGGAGCTAGCATTAACTTGATGCCACTTTCCGTGTGGAAAACACTATCACTTCCAGAACTTTCTACTACTCGAATGACACTCGAATTAGCTACCCGAACTATTGCTGTTCCCGAAGGTATAGCCGAAGATGTTTTCGTTCGAGTAGGAAAGTTTACATTCCCAGCCGACTTTGTGGTGGTTGACTATAAGGTTGATCCTCGAGTTCCTCTTATATTGGGAAGACCTTTTCTAAGGACGGCACATGCTTTAGTTGACATACACGGCAAAAAGTTAGCCTTGCGAGTCGGTGATGATGAATTAGTCTTTAACGTTGAAAGCGCCTCAAAACACCCTCAAAAGCATAGTGATAATTCAATCCATAATATTGACATTCTTGATACTACATGCGACAATCATGTTTATGAGGTGCTTAATTTTCAAAAGTCAATTAATGCGACAAGTGGCAATCCCACTCTTTCTCTGGACCTTATGGTCGAGTCTCTTTTACCTTCTCTTACTCCCTTTGGAGATAGTGATTGTCTTTTGGAAGAGACCGACGCATTTCTTTATCTCGATGATTCGATATCACCGGGTATTGATGATGACACCTACGACTCGGAGGGAGATATTCTTTTTCTAGAAAGATTACTTGATGATGACCCTTCACCCGATCTCCCTCCTACTCCCCACCTCGTATGTTTAATTAATGATGCCGAAAAGATTAAGTCTTCAATCGAAGATCCTTCGGATCTTGTACTCAAGGACTTGCCTTCCCACCTCGAGTACGCGTTTTTGGAGGGAACTTCTAAGTTAGCCATTATAATCGCTAAAGACTTAAGGAGTGAAGAAAAAGAGCAGCTTCTTAAGGTTTTAAAATCACAAAAACGGGCGATAGCTTGGAAAATATCTGATATTCGAGGCATTAATCTGAATTTTTGCATTCATAAGATATTAATGGAAGAAGATTTTAAATCAGCTGTTCAGCAACAAAGATGGGTTAATCCTAAAATCCATGAAGTAATCAAAGCTGAAGTCATTAAACTTCTCGATGCTGGATTAATTTACCCCATCTCGGACAGTCCTTGGGTGAGCCCGATTCACGTCGTACCCAAAAAGGGGGGTATGACGGTTGTTACCAATGAAAATAATGAGCTTATTCATACACGATTGGTCACGGGTTGACGCGTTTATATTGACTATCAAAATTTGAACGACGTCACTTGTAAAGACCACTTTCCTCTCCCTTTTATGGATCAAATGTTAGATCGACTAGCAGGAAATGAATTTTATTGTTTCTTAGACGGATTTTCTGGCTATTTTCAAATCCCAATTGATCCCCAAGACCAGGAAAAGACCACGTTCACCTGTCTGTATGGAACATTTGCTTATCGAAGAATGCCCTTTGGCCTTTGCAATGCTCCTAGGACATTCCAACGGTGTATGATGGCGATTTTCCAAGATATGATTGAAAAACTATGGAAGTTTTCATGGACGACTCTTCAGTTTTTGGGGATTCATTTTCATCGTGCCTCTCCTATTTAGATACTATGCTTCAACGGTGCGAAGACACCGACTTAGTTCTAAATTGGGAGAAGTGCCACTTCATGGTCAAAGAGGGCATAGTCCTCGGCCACAAAATCTTTAAAAATGGACTTGAAGTTGATAGAGCAAAAGTAGACGTGATTGTAAAATTACCACCTCCGACCACAGTTAAAGGGGTTAGGAGCTTCTTGGGTCATGCCGGTTTCTATAGACGATTTATACAAGACTTTTCCAAAATGGCTCAGCCTATGATTCACCTCTTGGAAAAGGACACTCCTTTCATCTTTTCGGATGAGTGTCTTGCTTCTTTTAAGATTCTTAAAAAGAGGTTAACCGAAGCTGCTATCCTTGTGTCCCCGGACTGAGATTTGCCGTTTGAACTTATGTGCGACGCTAGTGATTATATTGTTGGAGCGGTTTTAGGACAAAGGAAAGATAAATATTTTAGGCCTATACACTATGCTAGTAAGACCCTCTCGGATGCTCAAACTAATTACACTGTTACCGAAAAAGAGCTTTTAGCTGTGGTGTATGCATTCGAGAAGTTTCGGTCTTACTTGGTCTTGTCCAAGACCATAGTATATAAGGATCATTCGGCATTAAAATACCTTTTTAATAAGCATGATGCCAAGCCGAGGTTGATCCGGTGGGTTCTTCTGCTCCAGGAATTTACTATTGAAATTCGTGATAAAAAGGGAGCAGAAAATCTCGCGGCCGATCATTTAAGTAGATTAGAAAACCCGTATCAAGGAGATCGTGTTGGAATGGAAATAAATGACAATTTTCCTCACGGATCACTTAGTATGATATCTCTTAATCCCGACATTATACCCCCGTGGTTTGCCGATATAGCAAACTACTTAGTGGGGAATGTGCTTGTTAAAGGGATGTCATCCCAGCAGAAAAAGAAATTCTTTAAGGATATTCGACACTATTTCTGGGATGACCCCTATCTCTTTCGGATTTGTGCTGATCAGATTATTCGACGGTGTGTAGACGGGCAGGAAGCTATGGACATTCTCCAAGCTTGCCATCATGGACCCACCGGGGGACACCATGGCCCGAACTACACCGCGAAAAAAGTTTTTGACTCCAGATTTTTCTGGCCCACCATTTATCGAGATGCCTAGGACCTTGTCACACATTGTGACTCGTGTCAGCGTCAGGGAAAGATCTCACAACGGGACGAAATGCCCCAAAATCCTATTCAAGTTTGTGAGATTTTTGACCTCTGGGGCATCGATTTCATGGGGCCGTTCCCGTCTTCAAGAGGGAACCGATATATTCTCGTGGCTGTCGACTATGTTTCGAAATGGGTTAAAGCGAAAGCGCTCCCCACCAACGACGCCCGAGTAGTGGTTAAGTTCTTAAAACAATTATTTTCTAGATTTGGAACCCCACGGGCCATCATTAGTGATCGAGGGACGCATTTTTGTAACGACCAATTTTCTAAAGTTCTTCAAAAATATGGTGTTACGCATAGGCTTTCGACCTCGTATCACCCGCAAATAAGTGGCCAGGTGGAGGTTTCCAATAGAGGTTTAAAAAGGATATTAGAAAGGACGGTAGGCGAGCATCGAGCAAGATGGCCCGATAAACTTGATGACGCCTTGTGGGCTTTTCGTACCACTTACAAAACCCCGATCGGTTGTATACCTTATAAGCTGGTATACGGTAAAGCTTGTCATTTGCCCATCGAGCTTAATCATAAAGCTTACTGGGCCTTGAAATGGACCAACTTTGACCTAAAAACCGCGGGCGATCACCGTAAAGTTCAACTTAACGAATTAAATGAATTATGGGATCAGGCCGACGAGAGCTCTTTAATCTATAAAGAGAAGACAAAAAAGATTCGCAATGCTAAGATCAAAAACCGTGAGTTTCACGTTGGAGATCGTGTCCTTCTTTTTAATTCTCGATTGAAGTTGTTCTCGGGCAAACTAAAATCCCGTTGGACCGGGCTGTTTACTGTGGCGCAAGTTTTTCCCTATGGGACCATTGAGTTATCTCAAGAAGATTGGTCCTAATTTTAAGGTGAACGGTCATCGTGTTAAACACTACTTTGGAGGGGACATACCAACAAAGGTAGTCCCGGATCTCCAAACTTTCCCTATGGACAACTAAATGCGGGGATCGAGTCAAGCTATGTGACTCGGTTACCAAAAACAAAGCGCTTCGTGGGAGGCACCCCATGCTTATCCATCTTTCTTCTTTCTTATTTCTAATGTGATGTGAGGAGGCTTGTACTCTTCCGATTCTTGTTGTTTGTGCTTGTGATTGTTTGTAGGATTGACCCAAAATTTTTGAAGACTCTCGTGTTCGGTGTTTTGTCCCGGTTCACTCGAGCTTCCTAGCCTTTGCTTGCCATTAGTTTGGGGAAATCCGATATCCTAGATTATTATCGACTAACATCTATCTTTTAGCATACTTGATAAACGGCTTAAGATTTTTGTGATACTTTCTCCATGCTCGGATTATGCATTCGACTTTTTGAGTTCTAGTATGGGGTTTTGAGCCTTAGACTAGGAAACATTGAGGACAATGTTTAGTTTTAGTATGGGGTAGTATATCTTCGATATGATCTTACCTACCTTTTGCCCGTTGTTCTCACGTACCCTGTTTTCCCGCAAAAATTTTAAAATTTTATATATGTAAAAATTTAAATGTTCATGTTCATAATAAAAAATAAATAAATAAATAAATAAATGATAAAAAAAATAGTTGATAAAAATAATAAGTGTTTTGACACGAATGTAGGCTTTTCGTTGGTGAGAACAAAAGTAAATTTTGACCCGACCGGTTTTATATCTTAGCTTTCTCCTTAACGTAAATAGATTGAAATTTGCTAATCTTTTATACAAGGAGCTATAAAAAGCAAGTCTAGCTTGAAAAAGTCAAGACTTTGCAAGTTCCCATAATTGATTTTAAATATGCGAAGATCGATTTATTAGGCTAAGTATTCACGAGTTTCTTTATTAGAAATTTTAAATTGTGAAGAACAAGAGATGATAGAGTAGAATATAAGTTTTGATGCTAAACATAGAATAGTTAGATTTCTTTAAGGCTCATAAGTGTTAATTGTGGCTTTTTCTCCCATTAGCTTGTTTCACCTTTATATATAATTGTTTAATAAATAGAGTTGTGCGGTTTTTTGGTTAATAATTAGTTCAGTATACATCAGGAATACTTAATTTGGCATACTATATGTATCACATGAATAAATATTTTGCTTATCCCTTAAAGAGCCTTAGGGTATATGGGGTAAGTAGAATATAATAAGTGAAATTATAGCCTTATTCATTCCTTAAAGGGTATATGGAATAGATATTGTTGCTTAATTTTTGTCTTGTTTGTACCTTAAAGAGCCTTAGGGTATATGATGCAAATAAGATTGGTCCATTTATGTCTTAAAGAGCCTAAGGGTATATGACATGAATGGTGCCATGCTTAAGTAACCTAATAAAAGCCAAATTTTGGTCGCCTCGATGTAGACTTAATTTTGATGACATTTGATCTTTTGAAAAGGGCTAGGAACTAATTATTGCGTCTTTAACCGTTTTTCTCCGCTTAATTTTGGAATTAATAAGTACAAAATAAAGTTTATAAAAAGAGCCCTTAAGGTATAGACTTAAATAAAATCTTAAGATACAAAATTAAGGAATAAGGGAGGGAAAATGTAATACATAATAGCTTTTTTTATGAGTATGTTTAGCATTATAACTTGTATTTTTACAATGATTTGTTTTTAAGCTTGGGCATAGGAGAAGTGAAAGTCGTGGAGCGATAAATTATCCATTTAGACACTTTTTTGTGCTTTTTGTTCCGTGATCCTCAAGAGTTATCATGAATAATGAAAAGTAATACATTATGAACATACATGAATAAGTTATAGTAGGAAATTATAATACATAAAAAAAATGAAAAAATTTTATGAAAAAAAATGGGAAAACGGGGGTGTTTTAAAACTTGTGATTTCTTAACTACTCCCCACAAAAGGACTTTGGCTACTTTTTAAAAGGATAGTATGGGCATTTTGGAGTTTTGGAATATTAGGTTTTAGAGCATATAACATTGCGTGAGGACACGACAATCGCTTAGTTTGGGGAATTTTGATATGTGAGAAATCACATATCCGCTTTATACCAAAAATGACCCTAAAAAGATAAAATAATGCATATTATGCTTGTATATTGTGTATTTTGTCTTTTGTGATGTGTAGGTACGGATATTGCAAAAAATCACAAGAAAAGAGCCAAAAACCGGGCAAAAACGAACACGAGACGGAAAGAGTACACAAGAGCCGGATGTTTGTCAACAAAGGTCAACAAAAGTCAACAAAGGTCAACATTGGTCAACTCTTGAAAAGACAAAACTTTGAAAATTCCAAATGAGCCCTTAATGATAAACCATTTTCACCAAAAGTCCTTAAACCAATAACACCATTAGTCCTTTAATACTTAGGGACTAACGGTCGTTAAGTCCAAATTTACCCTTAACAATTAACCAAACCCAAAACCATATTACCGAGCCCAAATAAAACCTTGGCCCGTTTACCCTTAAAGCCCAAAGTCAAACCATTTTAGTCTCGGTCAAAATACTCAAACGAAACAATAAAAAGGAAAAAAAGGCGCGAAAAGAAGTTTTCACTATTCACCCATCGTTCTTATTCACCCTGCGTCAAAATCAGTAGGTAAAACCCACTTATCCTACATGGCTTAAATGATTCGAGTACTAAGCTCCATGTCAGCAAGAGAAACGTCATCCAAAGGCAATGATTGGCTAAGCTTACAACATGGAATGGCACGTGTATTTCAAAGAAACACACCAAATGAAGATTTTTACATTAAAATCATTGCAAAAGAAGCACAAGGCTCCAAACAAATGGGATTGTCACGATGGCAATCCGTGTGCTTCTATTCTCATCCAAGGGCTTTAAATCAGGATCTAATGATTTGTTAAAAATCAAAGGCTAAGATTAAAAGCTGGGGGAGCGTCTAAAGGAGCTAGAAGCATCCACTCTTGCCTATAAAAGGAGCTCACCTCACTCACAGAAAAAGAGTTATCGAGTGTAGTTTACTTAGTTTAGCTTTTAGCTTATGAATTTTAGCTTATTGTAACATTTTTAATATTGTTTTCAATTAATGTAACTCTCTTTTCAAGCTTGTATTCATAATGGTTTAATAAGCTCTCTACTGTTCTATTAAGCTCAATAAGCTTTCAAAATCACTTATAAGCTAGCTATAAACTCAGTTAAGCTCTCAAAGCTTAACTGAGCTTTAAAATTCTCAAATCCTACCATCAAATTACCTCAGCTTTTAAATGGAAGGGAAGCCAGACCTGGATGGGCTTCCAAGACCACACCAGCTTATCCTAAGATAAGCTGGAGCTTGTTGAGTAGCTCCTCGAGCAATTTAATGAGCCTTGTTTGTGCTAAGGCTCTTGTAAGTTCTCAAATTTTCATTTTATAGCTTAAAATTGTACTTTAGCTTAAAACTGCTTAATGTTTGCTTATAATTGCTAGATTAGCTTATTGTTGTATATTTTAGTTGTTTGATGCTTAAAATGTTCAGTTATTAGTGTAGATTTGATTTTACATGTTTTTGATATAAAACAGTTGAAAAAACCAAAAATAATAGCATATCTTGTTAGCTTATTGTTCCTGCTTATTTGCTTTTTGAAATCTGTTCTTTAGGTTTGTTATAAGCTTTGTAATATCTGGAATTTGAAGTTTGAACCTTAATTCTCAAAATTATAAGCTGATAATGAGTTTAAATTTTCTAAAGGGGTGTTTGGTTCAAGGCAGTATTAACTCAAGTTAATACTGCCAGGATCCTTTTGGTTCTTTAGATTGTTTTTAAACATCATTTTAAAGTTTATAAGTTAGGATTTAAGGATTTTGTTTAGTCAATTCAAGTTCTTTAAGGTGTATGTATTGGTTATATGAATATAAGAAATTAAGCTCAATTTCATTCCATTATTGAGCATTGATCTGTTTACATTTAAAATAGCTAGTGTTTCACTCT
Source organism: Tanacetum coccineum (assembly GCA_026074375.1). NCBI lineage: Eukaryota > Viridiplantae > Streptophyta > Magnoliopsida > Asterales > Asteraceae > Tanacetum > Tanacetum coccineum. The sequence continues at coordinate 36,940 of BQNB010017495.1, forward strand.
TGTTTTAGTGTTTAAACTAGTATTGAATCAAGTCTTTTAGACTGCATCATTTTGTTTTGAGTTTTGGATATGAATGTGTCAAATGCATCAGCATTCAAAAACAGCCAAAAGCCATTTTTCAATTCAAAATTTAAGTCAGTAGTTGTAGGAGTTAGCTTTTGAAATTTCAAGCACAAATAGATTATATGCCAAATTAGATAGGTTAGGGCTTATTTCAAGTTAAATAGCTTATTTGTGTATATGTTTTTGATATGCAAATCTGTCGTTTGTCTTTTCATAAAAAACCAAAAAAATAGAGTAAACTACATAAGTAGGCTTTTTCAATAAGCATTTTCTTAGTTTAAATAGATTTCAAAATACTTTTTGATTGCAGTTTTAAGTAGCTTATAGGGCAGGCTTTCTAATGGTATAAGTCACTAGTCCATAAGGATCCATTTGATGGCTTAAAAATAAGCTCAAAGTTCCTTGGTTGTCTGTTTGGTTAACAGTCTTAAGCAAAAAAAATGCTTTTAGGCTTTTCTTAGCTTTTTATTTGTAATTTTGATTAATTCCTGCTCATACTTGCTTATTAGAATAGTGTAGGATAGTTGTAGCTTATTCAGTTTATGCTTTAGCTTAGTTTAGCTTATAAGTTTCTAAGAATTTGTGAAAAAACCAAAAATACTTAAAGTCATTTCTGTCTGATTGATAAGTTTTTTTTAGCTTATTTTTGATTTTGAAAAAAGTTGCTTTCACAAAAGTTGCTTATTTTCAGCTTTTCTAAAAGTTTGTTCAAAAGTTTTTGCATAAAAAAAATTGTGTATCAGTTGTTGGTTGTGGTATCATCCCATCGCCTCCCGTCACACTTTGGTTGTGTATTAGGATGATCTGGTGTGTTGTGTTTTTTAGTGTTATTTTAGGTTGTGGTAGTGGGGGTAGAGCTAGAGTCCCGTCTATCGCCCCCTCTCCCCACGAGAGCTCTGTGTGTGCCCTCTCTCACATCTCTCACTCTCTTCGAAAGAAGATATATAGACAATCTGTACGCGCTGTTGTGTGTGTGTGTGTGTGTGTATTTTTTAGATCTCGCTGCGCGCGCGCCGGAGCGGAGGGTGTGTGTGTTGTGAGAGGGAGAAGAGTGATAGCGTGTGTATGTTTAGCGAGCGCTCTCATCTCTTTTTGCCTTATTTTTTGCTTTTTTAAATGGATTGTTGTGTTCTCTAGATCTCTCTCGCGCGCGGCAGCATAGATTGGGGAGAATATTAGTGTGTGTGTGTTTGGCCTGTTGGATGGGGGGGTGAGCAGAGAATATGACTGTTCGCGAACCCAGGAAGATACGGCCTCTTCTACCTTGGTTGTGTGGTGTAGTGAGGTGGTTTGTGGGCGCGCGCGGAGATTGGTGTCTCCTTTATACCACATACCACACCAACACCACTGCGCCCTTGGGGACTTTTACGTCCAAGGTGAACAATATGTCTTTTAAACCCTTTTTTGAGCTCTTTTATAAATAAGCACTTCGAGTGCTTGTTTTCATTTTTCCAAGCTTATTCGATTTTAGACTTATTCTGGTTGATAATATTTCTGCATTCTTTGGCATGGTTAAGCAATTTTTAGGTATTTTCTTAGATTTTTAAATCATAGTCTAGTATTTTTCTTGTATAAATTAGTTTAAAAACTTTAAAAAGTCATAAAAATTAGAAAAATAATCAAAAAAATAAAATTCTTTTTCATAAAATTTTGTTTTATTATATTTTAGGTTTAAAAATTAAGTTTTCTTTTGTAGGTTTAATTTTTAGTGTACTTGCTTTTTAGTCACGTTTCTTTTATTCCCGTTAACGTTTTTCGTAGTTATTTTTATCTGTGCCATTTATTTGCCCACTAGTAGGATTTAATTTTAGAAATCAAAGATCTTAGAACCATTCAAATCATTCTCCAAACAAAAACATAGTTTTAATTCATAATTCTTGGGGTATAAACGACCCGGTGAACACTTACCGGTTTAATGTACGATATTTTGTGTAGATTTTGCTTTTAATCTTTGTCCTCAAGGATTTCTAGTAAATTTCTTATACTTTAGTATTATACGTATATATAATTTGATAGTATCAAATTTTTGGCGCCGCTGCCGGGGAATTGTGTTAAAGATTCTCTCATTTGAATTTGTCGATCGTGATTTGGAGAACCTTTCGCCTTCGAAAGTTACGTCTTTTTGAAAAAATAAAAAATAAAAAATATATATATAAAAAAAAGTAAAAAATATTTTTCTTTTTCTTTTTACTATATGTAGAAGTTAATAAAAGCTATTAGGAGGGTTGTTCCACGGAACTACGACCCGAAGGGACAAACGTTTTTAAGGCGATTCGCTCCCACTACGTCCCCCGTTTGCAAGTTTCACTTAAGGGAGTTACCCTAAGTTTGTTGATTATTCGGTGAAACAAAAATATTTTTTGTGTATATATTTTCTCTCCTCGTTTGTTTTGTTTAGTGCATGCGTACTAAAAATTCCCATTATCCAAATAATATACCCGTAACCATTCCGAGACATCGAAATAGAAGATGTGCTCCAAACATAGTCGAACCCGAGCTTCGTATTATCGTTGAAGTTACACCAATGGCGGAACAAACAATGGAAGAGCTACTCCAAGCACCCACGGAAGGGTATGGAGAAGCTATCGTAATACCGGAAATTAATGCGGATCATTTTGAAATTAAGACGAATTTGCTACAATTAGTTCAAGCTAACCCGTTTTATGGTTTTGAGAGGGAAAATCCCCATACTCATTTTAACAATTTCAAAAGGATTACCTTGACTTTGAAATTTAGGGATATGCCGAATGATGTGATTAAACTTGTGATGTTTTCATATTCGTTCGAGGGGGCCGCTAGAGTTTGGTACGATAAAGAACCTCCTAATTCGATCTTGACTTGGGAGGATCTCGTAACAAAATTCGTGAATCAATTTTTCCCTCCCTCGAAGTCCACTCTCTTAAAAAATGAAATCTCTCATTTTACCAAAAAATTCGAGGAGACATTTAGTGAAGACCTCCTAATTCGATCTTGACTTAGGAGGATCTCGTAACCAAATCCGTGAATCAATTTTTCCCTCCCTCAAAGACCACTCTCTTAAAAAATGAAATCTCTCGTTTTACCAAAAAATTCGAGAAGACATTTAGTGAAGCATGGGAACGATTTAAGGAAATTCTTAGAGCTTGTCCCCACCACGGATTTACAGAGTTAACCCAAATAGATACTTTCTATAATGGTTTAAATGAGAATGATCAAGACTCCTTAAATGCCGCGGCGGGTGGAAATCTTTTGAGTATGACTACTAGAGAGGCCTTGAACATAATTTAGAATAAGTCAAAATTTTGTTATTCACGAAGCAAATCAAATGTTTCTAGGGTGAATATGAATTCTAGGGTAAGTTCTAGTAAGACGGATGATAGAATTGATAAGCTTGCGGACCAAATTTCGAACTTAGTTGAGATTGTTAATAAGAATATTATCACTCCCACTACGGTTAAAGCAGTTGAGGAATCTTGTTTGATTTGTGGTGGTGCTCATGCTTACTATAATTGTATTGCTACCGATAGCAATCAATCTAGTGTTTGTGCGGCAACGGGTACTTACAATCAAGTAACCCCTCTAAACCGTGATAGCAACCAAATGGCATCACCCGGTTTTGCTCCATTGTAAAATAATCAAAATAGGTTTAATCAAAATCAAGAGAATAATTTTAATCGGAGAAATAATTTTCATGTTATTCAAGGTTTTCAAGCTCCAATTAATCATGCTCCAAATTTTCAAAATAAAGGATTTCAAAATCAACCTTTTCAAGCTCCTAATAATCAATTTCAACAAGGCATTTCAAATGAGTTTTCAAGATACATGAAATCTAATGAGTCAATGATGAGAAATATTATAACAACCCGCAATTTTCATCAATGTAAATATCCATCTATTAAGTTAGATGCAATGTACTATCTATCTACTATATATGAACCACCTTTTTCAGGGAAGTTTTTTGCTTTATTACATTACTTACATTACCAATATCTCACGCAACCTACCTATGGCAATCCTATCTTCATATATGTAAAGAAAACATAATAACATGTCAAGTCATTATTATAATATCATTTTTACAAAGTACATTACTCATATAATGTACCATTTGCAAAGTTATATCAAGACGGGCTTTAAACCGTTATAGTATACCTCTAAACCCTAATTTCATGAAAAGTTAACATCTAAAGTAAATGTACAAGCTAATAAAGCATATGTACAAGTAATATAACATCTCATTTAAAATATAAACTCCCTCCAAGTCAAAGTACAAGTCTTTAAAAGTACAATATACAAGTCATTAAGCATGATCTCCAAAATAGCCGTTTTACCTCCGTTTTCATTCTAATTTCTTTACTACCACTTTTGTACAAGATAATACACTCAATATACAATGTATAAACCCTAATTATTCTACTCATAAGCTCTCACACACATTTTTACACTCAAAACCATAATTAAAAACCCTAAACCCTAAAACCAAGCTAGTTTCTTAACCATGACCCGTTTCTTCGTTTTAATCCATTGTAAACCTAAACCAATACTCAAATAAGTTATAATAACATAAATTACAACATTTCATCTTCATTTCACCATTATTAACAACAATGTACAAGAATTAAAGCTAGAAAACCCTAAATAAACCCTTATCTAAATTGCTAGAAAAAGGCAAACGCTTTTACAATAAACATGCATTCAATAGCTAAGCAAATAAACGTCAAGCCTTAAGATAAACATGAAAGCATATAATTGCATTATGTGGGAGCACGTTGTCATCTTGAAACTTTAAAGCACATATGCGAAATGCATATAGTCCAGATTGACTAAGGAGAAACCTAATTTCTACTTGCTTAGAGTGCACTTCTAATGAAATACAAAGTCTATCGATGTAGACTATCATTAGGCATATTTAGGAAGAGCCATTTAATCAAATTAGAGAATGAATATGAGACTATCACTAGTAGTGCTCAATTTAGGCTGAACACGACCATTTTTACGGGTTATACCACGAACCCAACTTCACTCTTGAAAGCAATTCAAACCGTTAAGGTCAAATTGAATTTCTAGTGTCAATAGATCTCATTGTAGCAGTTTCCTCATGTTAGAACAAAATAAAATTCCTATCTTTGCCTAATAAGTGTAGCAAAGATAAAATTTGTATTTTCTTTACCATAGAAGGACGACTAACATGACTCAGACCAACATGCTTTAAATTCTGGTTTAGCCTAATCCTAAACAAATGTGTAAAATCTAAAGGTTAAATAGAGAGCAAGCAAAGTTGTTGAAGTTAAAAGAGAATGAGTCATCTAGAAACCTAGTAGCATGGCATAAGATTGACAATATGTAATGCTCTATAATTAGAGTGTTCAAAGAATACACCATTGCATTTCTTTTATGAAAGAAATCCAATTAAGGTTATTTACCTTAATAGATCTTGTCGTTTGTTCTTTTGTTAGAAAATAATGAAGATTAACCCTAAAAAAAAAAAAAGGTTTTGTTACATCTATGGTGAGACTTTTAAGCAAGATATAGACCAGAGGAAGATGTTTAAAATCTAAATGCCAATTGCGGATCTACGCTAGAAACCAAAGATGAATTTAGGACAAAGGATCCCTCGATCCGTGAGGGTGCCAAAAATTGGGCAAAAATCATTTTTCAATATTTGGGATGAATGGGTCGATATTAGGTTTATTCAAGAGAAACTTATATAAGTTATAAGAGGTTCTCGTGTGGTGAGTTTTCAAAATGACATCCAAGTCATGCTTATCAAGTTGGAGTACTTATGAGTTTCTCGACGGAAATTCATAAGTCGTCAATCCTACTTAGAGTCTGTTAAGTTTAGGCAAAAGAAAATGACATGGTTCGATATTTGGAGAAGGTAAAAATATTCATCAACAATTTCAAAGCATTCTCAATCAAACAGGTTCCCAGAAGCGAAAATAAAAAGGCAGATGCCTTAAGCAAAATAGCATCAACAAGCTTTGCACACTTGAGTAAACAAGTGCTGGTGGAGGAACTAAAGGAAAAGTCGATAACTACAGTGGAAGTGTTGGCAGTAGTAGAAGAAGAAGGGGATACATGGATGTAACATTCCGTATTTTCAGGTCATTTACGACGTCATATATTTCACTAATTATTTTTTCTTTCTCGTACGCGTTTACTTTTAATTCTTATTATATAGTAAAATCGCGTAAACTAAAAATCAACAATTAACGTAAACGGACACCAAACGAATTAAAGTTTTCGTCAAGCAAGCAATATATTACTTTTACGAAAGTAATAATCAACTTTTTATATTTTATTTTTATTGGTTGCGTAAAACGTTTACGTTTCGCAATTTAATACGTTTAGGCATACCTGGAAGCACCAAAACTTTTCTACGCTTCAACAAATACCCACTTTTATACCCAATACATAAAAAATTACAAAAATATCTTACCTATACATATACATATCCGGTTATAGGCTTGAGATAACACAAGAAATATCTAAATTGAAAACACATCTCCTTAAAACCATGGGATGTTCCCTACTTTTTCCAACCAAGACCATAAGACTTCCATGTTTTACTCCCCATGTTTCCTTGAGTCTTGGTCTTGTTAATAGTCAAGATGATATATAATGCCTTAGACTAGATACATAACACATACTTGCTCATTTCCTTAAGTGAAAATTTTCATCTTTTCTCTCTTTCTTTTGGCAAAACCCACGGCTCAAAAAGCCCATCCCACACAAACCATACAAATTTTTCTACCACTTATACAAGCATACACACAACATATCTAAGACCTACTAAGATGGTTTGAAGGTTAGGTTAAGTATTTTCAAGTGTTGAAGCAAAGAAAGTGAAATTAGGGTTTCTTGGGAAATTAAGGTTTCTAATCTTGCAAGCTTGGTTTAAAAATCTAAACAAGGGTTTAGATTATATTTCTCATCATCATTTATCACTATAAGGTTATCTATAAACCTTTATGTCTTTACTTTTATCATTTTTATGTGTTTACATGTTCTATATAACTAAATCACCATTTAGGGTTTTAAACATGTTAAATGGATAACTTACTTGTGATTATGATTTTGTACACTTTTTCATATGATATGTGATTGGTAATATCATGGAATAATGAGATTATAAGTATGTTAACATGTTGGTTTAAGTGGAAAATGTTTAAGTATAAACTAGTGATTAAAAGTTAATTAAGGAAAGTTTATGATTTCATGTGAGATTAAAGACATTTGTGGGCTGTTTTAGTTCGTGTTTTAGACAGTAGGTTTTACATTTTATAAAGATAATACACCTCATGACGATTCCAAAATGATAAGAAACTCGAAAAACCGATTTATAACGAAAAAGATACGACGATTTCAAGTTTACGTTAAATATATACTTTTATAAAACTATTTTTATAAAAATTACTATTCACCACAGAAACTTATATTTTTAAAACATCATTAATATGATAAAACTTTTAAATACGAGAACGTACTCGAAAGAATCGCTAAAAACGGAGTTAAAACGAATAAGTTACGACATTTACGAGATTTACGATAACTAAATCTATAAAAATAAATATATAACTGTTATGAACAGTAAAATCACTATTCATCAGAAAAACTCAAATTTTGAAAATGTTATATTTTGATAACTCGTCTTAATACGAAGGCGTGGACGTAAGAAACGAAAGAAACGGACTAAAAACGAGAAAGTTACGCCAGTTTTACTAAAGTATACTTATAAACGTTTTTACTTTATAAATATGATTTCACTAAAACGATTAGATGGTGATGTAGCTATATAGAATTATATGTGGTATTAGTTAATCAAAGTACTATATTACTAGGGAGTTTCATAATGAGGCCTCTTCGGGGTGGCGTATCGACGAGTTGTTGGATTTACGATTTAAAGTGTCCTAGCTCCTCATACGTCACTACATGACCTCTTAATTATGATAGCCCGAACGATAGTATGATGAGCTATACGACCTATAAATAATCAAAGTGTTTAGTACTTATACGACCTATATTGGATTAGGTTGCATTCGATCGTAAGCGTGACGCATTTTCTATTGTGAATACTTGTTGATTACCATTCACTCGAGGTGAGTTCATAGCCCCCTTTTTACTACGTGATTGTTTTACAAAATCTACGGGGTGAATTACATTGCTTGTTTTACTATTGGACACAAGTGTTTTTCTAAGTGTTTACTGTTATGCGTATTTCATGGATCATATTATTGCACTAAGTCCCTTGCCACTAAGTCCCCGTTATCATGAACTTGAGTTTCTATATTCAGTAACGCGGAGTGTTGTGGATAGTCTATCGGACTGACAATCCCCACTTTCTTTGGGGTCACAAGTTGACTCATGGTGCATTTAACATTTGGTAATAGTACGTGGTTTGTTTGGCATCATGCATTTTTTACTGTGTGGGGCAATTATTATTATGATTTATTTATTTAGTGTTAAGGTTCGGTGTCAGGAGCTTTGTGCAATAATACTATTTTTTGGATACATGAATAATGATTCACGGTCTTACTATACTTAAATCTTTTTGGTCCACTCTTTTTACCGACAATCCTATTGGATTCTCTAACCTTGTGTTGACTTTTAGCAGTTTAATTTCAGGTCCTAGGTATAAGCTTGGATGGGAGCGTGATGATATCAATGAAGATGGATTCTTGTTTATTTAAATTTTGATGCAACTTTTATCTATAAAAACTTAGAAGTCACCTTTGGTAGGATGGATGCTTATGTTTAATTAAAAAACGAATGTGGACAATGTTTATGACTTTAAACATATGGGGACCTAAATGTATAACTCTGACTATTTTGCTTTGGCATCGAATGATATCTTATCTTACATATATTGTTCCATTTAAGGTCCATTTCCTATATCTTAATGTTGTACTTTGACGTAGAACCACTATTGTTACCATTCCACTGCTACTGTTTTGGGGGTGTTTACGGATGGTACCAGAGCCAAGGTTATTGGGGAACTGGGCATTTTCAAAAAACTAGTCTATAACAACAAAGTTTAAAGGTTCTTCTTTTCTTTCTTTTTAAATACAGAATCCTCCATCGCTATCCGATATCCAGCGCGCGTATTCTTGATCCTTATCTTACTTTTCTTACTTTTCTGATTGTCATTATTGCATTATATATAATCTTATATATATAATACTTGGTTTAAATTCGATCTCTTACGTCTATCTTTTGACATATCAATATCTATTTCTATCGATCAATTATATAAATATCGACTATCCTGATTAATTTATGATTATTTATATCATTCTCCATTATTTACCATGTGCCATGACTCTGCATACCTTTACAAATTCTCAACGAATTGTGTACTTGTGTTGCCAGAATCATGCCGCCCAGGAGATTTAAGAAGAAATCTGTTAGGAAGATAGTGGAAAAGCGTGTGGCCAAAGCCATTGAAAAATATGAAAAGACTAGAGCTGACTCAAACAATACTGGTGGATCCGGATCAACAAATACTGGAGGAACTGTTGTACCAGAGATGCATGGATGTTCGTATAAGACATTTATGAATGGCAAGCCTCACTCTTTCAAGGGGACTGAAGGTGTAGTCGGACTGAAACGTTGGTTCGAAAAGATGGAGCAAGTGTTTGAAATTTGCAAATGTGCTGAAGATGACAAAGTGAAGTTTGCTATGTGCACGTTCGAGGGTCGTGCTCTAACCTGGTGGAACGGAAATGTTCAGACTTTGGGACTTGCTAATGCTAATCAGATCCCCTAGAGCAACGTGAAAGCTATGATGACCACTGAATACTGCCCAACAACTGAAATCCAAAGGATGGAACAAGAACTTTAGACTCTGACTCTGAAAGGAGATGATATCGAAGCTTACAGTAATCGTTTCCACGAACTAGTTCTGATGTGTCCTGAATTGGTGTCCACTGAAAGTAAGAAGATTGAAAAGTACATTCGTGGGTTTCCTGAAAGAATCAAAGGAAACATCACTTCTTCAAAGCCTGTGACCTTGCATGAGGCAATCAACATGGCCCGTGAACTGGTCGAGCAATCAGTTCAGGGTAGGGCTGCAAGAATTGGGGAAAGCAATAAAAGGAAATGGGAAGACAACCAGAGAAACAACAACAATAACCACAACAACAACAATTAGGGCTGTAAACGAACCGGACGAACATGAACGGAGCCTTGTTCATGTTCGTTCATTTAATTTTAACCGGAAAAATAAACGAACACGAACGCTTAAACGGACGAATTTTCTTGTTCATGTTCGTTTATTAAGAAAATGAGTTGTTCATGTTCGTTTATGTTCGTTCATTAAGAAACTAAACGAACCTTAAACGAACATAAACGATCGAACATAAATGAACGTAGAAATAAAACATAAAATATTATCAAATTATGCATAATAGTATGTTTTATAAGTGTTGTTTTATTTAAACATACCAGATTTAAAAGTATAGAAATATACAATTAAAAGATATGATATACGAACAGAAACATATAAATGAACATAAACAAACGTTAATAAACGCCTAATCGGACGTTCACGAACATAAACGAACGAACATGACTTGTGTTCATGTTCGTTTATTTAACTAAACGAACGTAAAATAATGTTCATGTTCGTTCATTTAATAAATAAACGAACATGAACGAACTTTTTACCGAACGGTTCATGAAATGTTCACTGAACGTTCAGTTCGTTTACAGCCCTAATCATAACACAATTTTTAATGAAAATGGAGCATCGCATCGTTAGCCCTCAAATATACATAGCCTGATCAACTATGTATAATTCAGGAAGGACCATGCTCATGCTGAGAGTAGTCACCTTAAAACTTCTTGTCAAGAAACAATTTTCTATTTGCATCAAGTTTTGTGTGCGTATTCATAAAACGCGTTTACTTCTGGAAATCGAATTAGTAACCGTAGCAACTAAGCAGACCTTCACTCCACCTTACTATATAAAGTCGACATAAAAAAAAAGTGTTACAACTGACACGTTAAGCTGAAGGGAACAAATAAACCCACTAGGAGCCGAGCCTTGGTCGCAACAATAAATATTAAACCAACATCACAAATCTTGAAACACCCAAGTTAAATCAATTTAGAAGGGAAATGCAAACGAGTTACCAAGCGTGGTAACGAAATTATCGAAAGGCATAAATAAAAGTAACAAAAAGATTTATTGCCACAACATCCATTTATTATCTTAGAAATAAGATTACATAAGAACATAAAGGAAATACAAGTTTTATTACAACCCTCCCCTAATATCTATTCCTTCCAAAAGAGATCTACGCCGATTGCAAGAACGATGAGGGGCACGAGAATTGCTAGAATAAAGGCCAAATACTGAAATCCTTCTTCGTATGGGAAGTAGGCAAGATAAATGCCGAGTGCTATCGCGGTCGCCATCGCCAAGAGCGTGATGATGTGCAACATTTTTGAGGATTGGATAAGAGAAAATGTAAGTGAAAAAAAATTAAGTGTTGTATGAAGAAATGGAGGAGAAAATTTTGTATAAAAAGGGGGAAAGTAACCGTTGGGGGTTACTGTTCACCGACCGTTGGGGCACTGTTAAAAAAATAATAATAATAATAATAATAATAATAATAATAATAATAATAATAATAATCTACACCTCTTCATCAACACAATTCCAGGAGAAGTATCTGCATCTTTTCACTAAACCAGTACCTTCGTCAGGTGTCGCAACCTGAGCCTTGAGGACAAGGCTCTTCTAACCGGAGGAGACTGTAACATTCCGTATTTTCAGGTCATTTTATGACGCCATTTATTTCGTCATAATTTCACCATTTATTTTATTTTAGTTTTTCGTAGCGCTTACTTTAATTTCTATTATATAATAAAATCGTGGTAAAACTAAAAATCAACAATATAACGTAACAGACACCAAACGAATTAAAGTTTTCGTCAAACAAGCAATATATTATTTTTACGAAAGTAATAATCAACTTTTTATATTTTATTTTTATTGGATACGTAAAACGTTTACGTTTCGCGATTAAATACATTTAGGTATACCCGGAAGCACCAAAACTTTTCTACGCTTCAACAAATACCCACTTTTATACCCAATACTTAAAATTAACTCAAAAACCATCCCATGTATACCATAGGGCCGTTGTGATGTAGTTAAACTCAAAGAGATATTTCAAACTTGCAAAATGTTCCTTAAGACCATGAAACTTGTCCTACACTTGCAAGACATTGACCAAAAGACTCTCACAATTCTCTCATCTTGTCCTTGACCAACTAGGTACATCTTTGACTAGTTATATGAATATATAATACTTTAGCTAGTGAGATACACACACACTTCTCATATTCAAGGTGTAAAAACACAAAAATCTCTCATCCCTCCCCCTCTATAGCTCACGGCATCAAACACCCTCCCAACTAAATCCATACAAAATTTTATACAACCTATACACACCTACACACACCATTCATAAGAGGTTCTAAAGGTTTCCCAAGCATTGATTAACCATATTCAAGTGTTAATCAAGAAAAGGAAGGTTAGGTTTATTTGGAAAAGTTAGGGTTTCATATTGTGCAAGCTTGGGTTTAAAGGCTAAACAAGGGTTTAGCACCTATTTTTCATCATCATCATACACCATAAGGTCATTTGAACCACTATGTTTCTTTCAATATTCATTTATGCCATATGGTAGTTCTATGTAGCTGAATCACCATGTAGGTAAATTTTTACATGTAAAAGTGGAGTTTTTACTATTTAATGATCTTTTGCACACTATTATATATGTTGAGATATTGCTAATATCAAGTATAAAAGGGATGAGAAATATTGTACCATATTAAGTTGGTGTAAAAATGATTAACTACAAAAATGTAAGGTATGAAAAGCAAGGTAAAATGTATTCAACAAGGTCACTCAAGATTCAGTCCCAAAATTCCGATATATATAACACATATTTATATTTTTATAAAGTAGTATGATTTACGACGATTCTGAAAAGGTAAGAAACTTGTCAAATGGATTTATAACGAAAAAGTTAGAGCGAAAACGAGGTATATATTCGAGGTATAAAAATCCAGCATTTGTTAAGTTAGTGGTTTCTGTCAGGATTTTAAGATGGTATTTGCGGCACTTTTCGAGCCAGAATGTTTTCGCCTTCGGCCCGAAACATGAAAGTCGTTCGGAAGGTCGTTTTACTTCCCCGCGAGGTTCTTTAAGTCTAAAAGCGAGTGATAACGGGTCGTAAGGCGGGGGCAAAATCTGGCTTTTTGGTAATTAATACACTGCATCAGATCTGATGCTCCTAATACCCTTCATTTCACAAAACTCATTCATAATCCTATTCTTGAATTCAGTTCCATTATCACATCTGATTGTTTTAACCTTATGATCTATTTGGTTTTCTATGCCAATTATGAAGTTCTTAAGGATCTAAGGAGTCTCATCCTTAGTAGCCAAAAAGAAAACCCAACTGAATCTACTAAAGTCATCAGTGACAACTAGGCAGTAAGTCTTCTTATTTATACTCCTTATAGAAACTGGGCCAAATAAATCCATGTGTAATAATTGTAAAGGTTTGCAAATAGAGCTCACAGTCTTTGTCTTACAAGAGGCTTTGTGTTGCTTTCCCTTCTAACAAGCAACACATGTATGGTTATTTTCAAAAAGCTTTGAAGGAAAACCTCTTACAAGGTTTCCCCTCACAAGTTTGTTCATAGTTTTAAAATTTATATGACCAAGCCTCCTATGCCATAAATTAGACTCATCTATTGTAGCCTTTGCAAATAAACAAGTCAAACCTCCTAAAGGAACAACATTCTTTAGATCAAAACTGTACATGTTGTTCTGTCTGGGAACTTTAAGCAAGACTTGACTTTCATCAAGTAGCTTAAAGTCAGGAGATAGAACAAGACATCCAGTCTCAGTGAAAAGAACACTGCTTTTCTTGTCACACATTTGTGAGACAAAGAAAATGTTAAACTTAAGTTCCTTTACAAAGTATACATCTTCAAAGTCTAATTTCCTAGTTCTAATGTTACCTTTTCTAATAATTTTACCTTTTCCAATAATTTTACCTTCTCTAGGACTTCCTCCAAATGCAACAAATCCACCATCAATTTCTTGATAATCTGAGAGGTAGAACTTGTTCCCAGTCATATGTCTGGAGCATCCACTGTCAAAAATCCCTTGATCCTGTAAAGCATATTGTGGATTACCCTGCACTCAAAATAAGAGAATTAGTTTCTCTTGGGGACCCAAGCCATTAATGACTTGAGTCTGCCTTGTGGATCAACATAGTCAAATATTTTAGGAATGTATGATCCACTGTCTTTGGAGATATGGTCTATTACATTTCCTTTTAGTCTCCAAATCCAGCATGCTAAGGACTTAACAGCATTATCCTTATTTCCCTCAGCAGCACTAACTACTGCTTTTGGCCCAGTAGTAGTTACATTGTTAAACCTAGCAGTATTAACCTTTTCTTTAAAATTATTGGTTTTAGCTGCTGATTTTTGGTTAAAAGGCCTTCTTACAGGTGAATGTGCTTTAAAGTAAGAATAAGTTATAGGTAATGCATCATTCACTTTTGGTTTAGGGGCAACAACATTAACAGGCCTGGCAGTACTAATTGATGCTCCTGCTCTTGGAGAGCTTTGCTTAGCAGCATTAACTGACACTTGTCTTGACTTAGTTGCAACTGCTGTTGGAACAAAATTCCTTTTAGGATGTAGGTGAGATAATTTATTTTGGTGGTTCACCCTCTAAGCATTGTTCCATATTGGTCTAATTTCCCTTTGTCCAGTAACCCTTCCCTTATTATTCAACACTGGTTTTCCTACCATTTTATTGTCATGAAAATCATAGTCTTTGATTAAATGGTTGAAACTCCCACATACAAAACAAGCTTTCTTTATAAGCTCAATCTTTTTCTGAGTCATCATTCCATTCCAGTTTCTTCTATTACTCCTAGGACTTTGACTTTTCCTAGCGTACTTTGCTTGCCTATGTGTGTTTTCCTTATTAACAGAATTTACATTCTCACCGGATTTGACAAAATTAATTTTAGTAAACTTTGGTTTTGTCTGATTAGATTTGGGTCTAAACACACTATCATTATCATTATCAGTGTCCTACTCTTCAATGATAGGAGCACTAGGCCTAACAGTTTTAGGCTTTTCTACAATATCCTTACTAGTTTTAGATATACTAGTTTTAGTTTCAGGCACACTAGTGGTGGTCTTTCTCACTACAAACATAAAAATAGATTCATCTAACCCAGCAAAAGATAAGTCAGGTCTTGGAGGCATGTAGTTCCCAGTGTAGGGATGGGGAACTACATAAAACCCTTCACATGTTTTGAATCTATCATTTACTGGAGTATCATCTACATCACTATCTCTACTATTAAACACACTATGAACCACTTCACTTTCATTCATATGAATATTATTCAATTCACTCTCATTCATTTGACCATCATAACCAAGGCCAGTTTTGTATTTAGCACTTATTTGACTATTAATCAGTTTAGTTAGATTCTTTGATGATTCTTCAAATTTTTCAAGATTAAGTTTCAAATCATCTTTCTCTTTTAAAGCATTTTCTAACTGATTTTTAAGCTCTTTTATAGAAATATCTTTTACTTGGACATCATATTTTAAAAATGCAATATTTTCTTCATAAACAGCTTCATTATTTTCATGAAAAACTATCCTAGCTTCTAATGATTCTAATCCCATTTGATAACCTATTATTTCTAGATTAGATTTATTAAGAGCTTCACGCTGTTGATCATACTGTTTTTGAAGATCTTCAAATGATTTTAAACAATCTTTAGAGCAAGTATGTACCTTAGTGTCAGAACTTGATGAACCTTGAGATGTATAGGCCATTAGAGCAAAGTTTGTGAGTCCTTCTTCAGCTTGAAAACTCCAATCAGAACCACATATCCCATCTTGAACAACTAATGCATTGGTAGTAGATGTGTCCACTGGTGCATTCCTTTTTGGAGCATCTCTATTTCTATTCCCCTGATTCCTTGGTGCCCTGCATTCTCTAGCAAAATGTCCTCTCCTATGGAAG
The DNA here is from genome assembly GCA_026074375.1 of Tanacetum coccineum. Classification (NCBI taxonomy): domain Eukaryota; kingdom Viridiplantae; phylum Streptophyta; class Magnoliopsida; order Asterales; family Asteraceae; genus Tanacetum; species Tanacetum coccineum. The sequence continues at coordinate 53,069 of BQNB010017495.1, forward strand.
TTGTAGCATTCAACCTTTGTCCTGTCAAATCCAACAGTCTCTTTGTTATTTAAATCCAGCTTCCTTCCTATTTTCTTTATGAACCTGTTAACTCTCATGGTAATCATTGCCACTTGCCATTTAAGATCCATTGCTTCAAGATCATCAGCATCAATCTGTTCTAAATCTTCATTGTCCAACTGTAGGACATTAGATTGGTTGGGAAAGAAAGAAAACATGACATCATCAGCATATGATGTAGTAGAAGCTTGATCCTTAGAACTAGCAGCAGAAACACTATGAGCAGTATTAACTGTTTCATTAGTGCTGCTAGAGTTATCTGAGGAAACAAAGGCTACATTCTGAGAATTTGAGCTTGAACTTGATTGGCCTTTGATCTCAGATTCATACACCTTTAGATTATTATACAAATCATCCATGCTCAATGTGTCTAGATCAGATTTGTTTCTCATGATTAAGGCAATATTGTTCCAAGTTGATGGTAAACTTCTCAACAACTTCAGATTTGCATCCTCTAGAGAGATAACTTCACCATGAATTTTAAGTTGACTGATGAGCTTCTAAAACCTATCATAGACTTTATCCAGTCCTTCTTGACTTGATGCAGCAAAGTTTTCATAATTTTGCTTGAGAATGGTCTTCTGCATCTTCTTTGATTCCTTGTTGCCACCAAACCCATTCTTGATTGCTTCCCATAAGGACTTTGCATCCTTGCAGGCATGAAACTTTAGTAGGTGCTCATCATGAATGGCTAGCATAAGAGTGCTTTTTTGCTTTTAGTTCATTTTTCCTTGCTAGCTTTTGTTCAGCAGTTTTAGTAGGAATATGACCTTCAGCACCAGTACTAGCTGATGCAACTAGTGAAACAAAATCACCATTTATTATTACCTCCCAAAGGGCATAATCAGTGAAAGTAAGGTATTGTTCCATCCTCATGCTTCATAGATCATACTCCGTAGTTTTGAGTACTGGAAGTTTTAATGCAGACACCATTTGGGTAGTTTCTGATTGTGACTCCATCTTTTCTTTGACTAACAGATCTTGAGTAGAGTTAGAGTTCTTCTTATTCAAAGTTTCTCAACAAGCTCTGTTACCACTTGTTGATCCCTTTTCTGAACATATCTTACTTAGCTTGTTAAAGCTTAGTTGTGTTGGATAGATCCAAAGCAACTATAGTAGAAACTAAGATTGAGAATATCATAAACTATGCGGAATCTAGTTTGTAATACTAAGAAGAATAATAAAACAGTAAACAATATGTTACTAAACTTTCAGCCTTAATATAAAACACTCACTCTGAATAGTGATAGAATAACAAAATAACCTTGAAGCTGCTAACTATTTCTACTATGAAAACTATATAAAACTTATATCTAAATCTATGCCGTAGGGTTCCTTTTATACACCAAGAAACCCTAATGGGCTTACAAAATGCGTATACTAATCAATGCATATCTATTTCTAATATATCTCATGCATATCACTTTAGCAGTACTAACTATTATAACTAACAGTACTAATAAACTGATAGTACTAACAATACTAACTATTATAATAACAGTACTAACTTTAGCTTGGCAGTACTAACTAAGCTTGATAGTATAAACTCTTCCATTGGCAGTACTAAGTGTGATAAGTTTAATTCCCAACAAAACTCTTCTAGCAAAGGTGAGTAAGGCAAGAGCGGTGCGGCGCAAGTCACAACGGTTCGCCGTGATCAATGGGGTCCTGTACAAAAAACCATTTCTTGGGCCATGGCTACGATGTATCGGGCCTCTCCAAGCAAATTATGTCCTAAGAGAGATACATGAAGGATCTTGTAGCATGCATGCAGGTACGAGATCTGGCATGCTATAAGATCCGTAGTGGCTAAAGCTTTACGAACCAGATACTATTGGCCTACTATGCACAAGGATGCAAGGACACTGAAAAGGGCATGCCAAAATTGTCAGGTTCACAGACCTGTCCCAAGAAATCCGCAGCAAAAGCTGACCCCAATTACATCCCCATGGCCATTCTACAAGTAGGGAATCGACATAGCTGGACCTTTCCCGGAAGGTCCTGGTAAAGTCAAATTCTTGATAGTAGCTATTGATTACTTCACAAAGTGGATTGAAGCAAAGCCAGTTGAAACCATAACGGGCAACCAAGTCAAAAAATTTGTATGGAATAATATAGTTTGTAGATTTGGACTCCCAGGAGAAATAATCTCTGATAATGGAAAACAATTCCGAGACAACCCATTCAAAGATTGGTGCAAAAAGTTGTGTATCCGCCAACGTTTTGCTTCCGTGAAACATCCGTAAGCAAATGGATTAGTAGAAAGAGCAAACCAAAGCTTAAGGGAAGGAATCAAGGCAAGGCTAGACGCAAGAAACAAGAATTAGATGGAAGAAATCTCCCATGTTCTCTGGGCACATCGTACAATGATCAAATCTAGCAACGAGGATACTCCTTTTTTGCTAACATATGGCACGGAAGCAGTCATCCCAGTAGAAATAGGCATGCCCACGCTAAGGACAATGGAAGTAGATATGGTGCAAAATAATGAAGCTTTGGGAATCAATCTGGACCTCTTGGAAGAAAGAAGAGAACAAGCACCGATCCGTGAGGCAAAAAGCAAAGCAAAATTGGAAAAATACTACAACTCAAAGGTTCGTAGCACAAGTTTCAAGCCAGGAGACATCGTGTACCGTAACAATGATGCAAGCTGTGCGGAAGAAGTGGGAAAGCTAGGTCCCAAGTGGGAAGGACCATACGAAGTAACAGAAGCATTAGGCAGAGGCCATACAAGTTGAGAGACCGCGATGGAAAGCAACTTTCGCGAACGTAGAATGTCTGCAATCTTAAGAAATACTATGTTCATGAAATGTAAGCACCTCACCATGCGGATAAAAGTAGTGGGAAGACTACACTTTAATTTTGTCTTATATTTTGAAATGTCTTTTGAAATTTTAATGAAAAATTGAAGACTAGATACCTTCACAATTTTATCGTAAAAATTTTTCTTTTATTTTTACTTTACAAAGTTAATTATATATGTGAATAAGACGCGCATGCAACTGGGCATGACCCAACAAATGTTATTCCGTATAACAAGAGGATGAGTAACCTAATAATTCACTCAGCGTACATAAGAGGTAATGCAAGCCCGGTACCAGGAGAATAACCCATAAATATTCAAACAAGGCTATCATTTTAAACATATTATAGGTAGCAATAGTAGCATTCAAACAATAAAGGTGTTAAAATGTTGCAAAATTTGTCTAAGTACAAAGACCGCCGCAAAAAGGCCACATACGGCCGCGGTATACGGTAATAACAAAAATCAGGAAGCACCATGACAAGATAAGTTTAGTTAGGTGGGTCGTGTTCCAGAGTAGTATCCAGCTCTTCTTTTTCAAATTCAACTATGAGTAAAGAAGCTACATCTCCCCGAACATCTTCCTGACCATCCACATTCACAATATCATAATCATTCGTAGTGATAGGAGGAACATAGCTTATCGAAGCAAAAGTAGTGGATACGGCAGTCGTGGTTACAACAACAGCTGGTACGCTGCCAGAGGTACTTGCCACACCTGTCAAGTTCTTGGCAGATAAAGGGTCAACTAACAGTACCCAAACATCAATAAGAGATGACCGCTGCGTCGCAACATTCTCCCTAATCTTCTCAACTCGAGAGTGGGCAACACTTAGAGCAAATGACAAAGAGGTCTCACCAAGAACAACTTGATTTTTTGGACGGTAGATAGGAAGTGTCAGCTGCTCAACATCAGGTTATAAATCATTAATCCTAGGATCATCAGCAAGGAGACCTTCCAGGCGCAGCAAATCCATAATATCTACAGTACTTGCATCCTTTTGAGAATTTAGTTTGGCAAGTAAAGGGAAATCCACCTCGCGGAGCCTCTGCAGGGTGGAATTATAGTCCGCTTCCTCAGCCGAATTATAGGCAACAATATCCGTTAGACTCTTGTCTGCCTTTTCATGGTCAATGCCGGCCAACAATCCATCCTGCATCCCCTTCTAAATAGTATGACTGATAGTAGACCCCAAACCTGTAAGATATTCTGGTGAATTTAGACATTTAATGACAGCAAGCTTTACGCCATAGGTCAATAACCACCTTCGGCCAGATATAGTGTTAAGGAGGTGAGGGTAAAACTTTTCTTCTAAATTAAGAGCCATCTCTAGAAGATCAGCATCCAGCTTTGCCACTTTATCATTAATCATGTTCATCTGAGCATCCTGGAACTCTTTAATTTGCTCCTTCAACCGCTCATATCCTGAAACCTGACCACGGAGTCGGGAACATGTACTCTCCAGCGCATGCACCTATCATGACAAAAGTGTTAGAAATACGAAAAAGTATCGGTCACTACCAATATAGTTGGTCGTAGATCATAGTAAGTTGTATGGTTAAGTTAGAAAGCTAACCGGGCCAAAGGCCTATAGATAAGCCCACTAAGGGTCCATGGCCGGCCATTGTAAGTCATATATAAACCCTCTCCACACATGGAGAGGGTGTTGGTTGTTCATTTCTCACATTTTCACTAAGCTAATATTATCCTTTTTCTTTCTCTCTTTAAGTGTTCATCCAACCATCTATTTCCCTCTCTAAAACCTAAAGTGAATCCTTCCATTTATGTGTTAAGATATTCTACAATTGGTATCAAGAGCCATGGGGTGTTTGTGAAGGTTTTGTGTGTGTTGTTTTACTCGTTTTAGTCGTGAGTTTTGGTTCAAATTCATCAAAAAAATTTCATTTTTTAAGGGTTTAAAAACCATAAAGCTTTTAACTTTCTTTCTTAGTTATCTTAGTATAGACTAGAAGTACAAGAAAATCTTTCAAAAACCATAAAAAATATCATCTTTTTGAGTCTTTTTGGTTAAAAATAGGGTTTTGTACCAAGAATTTTGATTTCAAAATTTTCGTGTCAAAAACGTTAAAGTTTGTGTTTTTAAGGTTCTAAAGTTTGTGTCAAAAACAAAAGTGTCAAAAACGTGTTAGATTTTTAAAGACAAAAGATGAAGCTCCTGCGGCCATTATCAAATGTATTAAAAACATACAAGTTTGTTTAAATGCCACAGTCCGGAATGTTCGAACAGATAATGGAACCGAATTTGTCAATCAGACACTTCGTGAATGGTATGAAAATGTTGGCATCACACATCAAACTTCTGTAGCTCGCACTCCTCAGCAGAACGGTGTTGTCGAAAGGTGAAATCGGACTCTTGTTGAAGCCGCTTGAACAATGCTGATATTTTCTAAAGCTCTATTATTTCTCTGGGCCGAAGCTATCAATACAACTTGTTACACCCAAAACCGTTCTTTAATACGTCACCGATACAACAAAACTCCATACGAGCTTATACAAGACAAGAAACCGGACTTATCATTCCTTCGTGTCTTTGGTTCACTCTATTATCCTACCAATGACCATGAGGATCTGGGTAAATTTGATGCAAAAGCGGACATTAGGATTTTTGTTGGGTTACGCGCCTGCAAAGAAAGCATTCAGAATCTACAACAGAAGGACCCGGATAATTTCTGAAACAATTCATGTAACGTTTGATGAGCTAAGAACAAGGGCTTCTGAACAATTCAGTTTAGGACCCGGGCTTCATTATATGACTCCTGCTACATCCAGTACAGGACTCATTTCAAACCTTGTTTCTCAACAACCTTGTATTCCACCAATAAGAGATGATTAGGATTGTTTGTTACAACCAATGTTTGATGAATACTATAATCCTCAAAAAATTGTTGTCTCTCCAGTTTAAGAAGCTGCTGCTCCAAGAGCTGAAGTATTAGCTGATTCTCATGTGTCAACTTCCATTGACCAGGATGCTCCATCAAAAAGTATTCCCTCATCACAAGAACATGAACATTCTTCAATCATTTCTCAAGGTTTTGAATAATCACCAAAAACACCAACATTTCATAATGATCCACTTAATGAATCTCCTTAAGAAGACTCAACTTCTCAAGGATCATCATCTAATGTGAGACAAATCCACACTCTATTTGAACACCTTGGTAGATGGACTAAGGATCATCTGATAGAAAACGTGATCGGTGATCCTTCTTGCTTTGTATCTACACGGAAGCAACTTGAAACTAATGCCATGTGGTGTTATTTTGATGATTTCCTAACTTCAGTAGAACCAAAGAACTTCAAACAAGCAATGACCGAACCATCATGGATCGATGCAATGCAAGAAGACATTCATGAATTTGAAAGACTTGAAGTTTGGGAATTGGTGCCGTGTCCAGATAAAGTATTTTTAATCAAGCTAAAATGGATTTATAAGGTCAAGACAGATGAATTTGGCGGGGTACTAAAGAATAAGGCTCGACTAGTTGCTCAAGGATTCAGACAAGAAGAGGATATAGATTTCGAGGAATCATTTGCACCGGTTGTTAGAATAGAGGCCATCCGTATCTTCGTTGCTAATGCCGCTCATAAGAATATGACGATCTACCAAATGGAAGTCAAAACAACTTTCTTAAATGGCGAGCTCAAAGAAGAGGTCTACGTTTCTCAACCAGAAGGATTTGTTGATCAGGATAACCCATCGCATGTGTACAAGCTCAAAAAGGCTCTTTACGGTCTAAAACAAGCACCACGTGCATGGTATGATATGCTATCAAGCTTCCTTATCTCTCAACAATTCTCCAAAGGTGCAGTTGATCCAACACTCTTCACATGGCATGCTGGAAACGACATATTACTGGTACAAATTTATGTTGACGATATAATATTTGCATCATCTAATACTACCATGTGTGATGAGTTTGCTAATCAGAAGACTAATAAGTTCAAGATGTCGATGATGGGGCAAATGTCATTCTTTTTAGGATTACAAATATCTCAAAGTCCTAGAAGCATCTTTATAAACCAATCTAAATATGCTTCTGAAATTGTTAAAAAATATGGTTTGCATTCTACTGATTCTGTCGACACACCCATGATTGAAAACAAGAAACTGGATGAAGATCTACAGGGGAAACACGTTGATGCTATACTTTACCGTGGCATGATTGGATCCTTAATGTATCTTACAGCCAGTAGACCTGGCCTTAACTATGTGGTCTACTTATGTGCCCGGTATCAGGCTAAGCCTACCGAAAAGCACATACAAGCGGTAAAACGGATCTTTTGATACCTTAACGGAACCATTAACATGGGTATTTAGTACTCGAAGGATACCGATATGTCACTCACAACTTATGCAGATGCCGATCATGCGGGGTGTCAAGATACTAAACGTAGTACATCGGGAAGCGCTCAATTCTTTGGTGATAAACTTGTTAGATGGCCGTCCAAGAAGCAAAAGAGCACTGACATATCGAGTACAGAGGATGAATATATTACCTTATCTGGGTGTTGCTCACAAATCCTTTGGATGCGTTCACAGCTAATAGATTATGGCTTTCAATTCAATAAGATCCCTCTGTACTGCAAAAACAAGAGTGCGATTGCTTTATGCTGCAACATTGTTTAACATTCAAGAGCTAAGCACATCGATGTTCGCTACCATTTTATAAAGGATCAAGTGGAGAATGGAATCGTGGAGCTATACTTTGTCCGGACTGAATTCTAACTGGCTGACATCTTTACTAAACCGTTGCCTCGAGAGAGATTTAACTTCTTAGTGGATAAGCTTGGTATGAAAAGCATGTCTTCAGAAACGTTGAAACGTCTGGCAGAGGAAAAGGAAGAGTGATGGTGGTAACTCATATCATGTATATATGTATATATGAAAACATAAAAATTCCAAAAAGATTTTCCTTTTATTAAATTTTACAAAAACAAAAGAAAAAATTAAAAAATCAAAAAAATATAAAAATATGTATCTCTGGCATGTCTTTTGAAAATCGATAACATTTACGGCCTTAGAAATGTCATTTAATAATGATACGAGGCTGTAAATGAAGTTCGAGCAGAAGTTTCAAAAGCTTTCAAAACATGCCAAAATGGCTTGCTATTATTTCAGATAGCAACCCGGTCATCATCTTAAAGGCAAGTATTTCAAAAAGGAAACTTGACCTCTCAACGGGAATTTATTCTCGGGCATGGTCTACTTAATGACCATGCAAAGGCTTGTGTTTACTTTGCAACACAACCCGTGCTTCCTATATACCATGAGTGTACGTGTCAGTGCGCTTATGTGTCAAAATAAGAGAAATCTTATTTTTATTTATAAAAAGTTGTCTTCATAATGAATCAGTGTTTTCAGCAATCACAAAAAGATTTTCAAACATAATTCGACCACTCAAACAATGACAACAACTCTTTAAATTAGAAAACGGGTCATCATTTGAGGGAGAGAATGTGTCATCCAATAATCTTTTAAAACGGTCTTTCAAAATAAGTCACGAAATAAACGGATAAAGTTTTTAATAATGACGGATCACAATTTCAAGGGGAGTTAATTTATATTAACTATAAGAGCTTTAGATGTCATTTATTTCAAACTTTAGGGACTTATTTGTAATTTAAGACCTCGTTGAATCTCACAGAATAGATTTAAGCTTAACAATTCTTTGAACACGATCTCAAGTATATGTGCGTACTAGGTTTTGTTGATTCCGAGGTATCAAAACCAGCAAGGGGGAAGGAATAGATATATAAGAAATATAATGAGTACACGTGATAGAATTCATACCCTATTCTCATTTTTAGGTCATTCCGGGAAAACAAATGTCATAACCGCAGAGAAAATCAGTGTTTATCTTGTTACTTTTGGGTGCACTATTTCAACTACATGGGGTAGAAATATCTTGTGATTTCAAGTATGCATCATTTAAGATACTAGGGGGAAGTGTTGTAAGAAGATTTATTCTAAGAGTGAGAAGACTGATTTCTGATAATTAATGTTTCCTCAAACGGTTAATAACTAAGCTTATTTTTTAAAATGAGTAGGTATATTTGATAAAAGAGGTACACATAGGTTTGATAAGTATGATGATTCCTTAAGTTAGTCAGTTTTCTGCAGAAAGAAATGAGTACATCCAGGACTTAGTTGACTTTGGTGTTTCAATTTATATCATCTATATCATATAAGAATAAATGCGGACATCCGGGACTTAATTGACTTTGGTGTTACGGTTTTGAATTAATTGTGTACTTCGGATATTTGGGGTTTTTTACATCAAGACAGCTTGAGGCGGCTTGCAAGAATCTACTCAAGAAAGGATTGCTGATTTAGGGGGAAGCTAAGACAACTTCTTAAGAGAGACTACGGGGAAGACCTACGGCTGCTACAAAGAACCATATGATTCTATCATATGATGTTCTCATCATTTAGGTCAAACCTCGTACATATTAATCTTGTGAATTTGTATATATGTAGTGCAGACTTTATGGTGATAATAAGGAGTGGTTGAGTACAAAATTTTCAAGAATTTCTTTGTAAATTCAAAAAATTTCAAATTATTGTACTCAGCACTATCTTATATACTCTCATAATTTGAGGAGGAGCATTAAAAATGTTCCTAATGCAGCTTGTTAATAATTGAACATTTTTTCCCCGAAAGCAATTATATTTGAATCAATTGATATCCAAATATTAAGAGATTTAATATTTTTGATAAGGGAAGAAAATGTGATTAAAATATATGGATAAAGATGTGATTTTCAAGATCTCAAGTGTACGCTATCCCATATATGTGCTAAACTCTTTTGATTAATCGATGCACATATAAAGGGGGAGCAAATGGTTATGTGTTGGCTGAATTGTAATGGAATACCTAAAAGACCGACCATGTACTTAAATTTATGGAGTTATAAGGCGGTAGGCATAGGTATTCAAATCACATGATCCAGCCAGAACCGAAGGGATCTACCTTATCATGTCAAATCTGGTGATATTAGGATTTTTAGCAACCCTAATTCGATATAACAGGAAGTTTGTTTAAAATTGTTTTTGATTGGTTACATAATTCAAGCATTCTTTGGAACTTATTCTGTGAAAAGCATCATTAGTAGTTGGTGAGAATGATGAATTTGTGACAGTTTAGTGACATAAAAAGCGTTGCTAAAAAAGTAATCCTTAAACAGTCGTTATTATGTTTATACTGTTGCGCTTCCTCGTTTCTACTGTTGTCAATGATGACAACACAGTGACAGTTTATTGTTAGTACTAGTCGCCATTTAATACAGTTGGTTTGGGATTAGTACTGGATACTAGTCTATTTTAATACTACCAATTTCATGGGTTCGTTAACACTAGATGCTGCTAATGGTATTGATGTTTGGTTTTAGTTAAGAGAAGAATCAGCAGGCATCAACATGTTTTAATTGACAAAGAAATAGCAGTTGAAATTTTAGTACTGCTTGATTTAAAGGGAAGAATTAGTACTGCTGGCTATGAACAAAAGGTTAGGACTCCTGCCAGCTTAAATAAACTTAGTACTGCTTATGATACTTATATTGTTCTTCACTAACATTAAGTAATGCCAGTTGTATTTTAGTATTGTTGGCTATAAAAGTTAGTACTGCCAGCTTTGAAAGATAATGTATGACACACACATGATGGACCTCGGACAAAACAGAAACACAAGTTTGTTGGGTGTTTACTGTTTGGATTTTCGGTTTTTGGTTTAATATTCTTAAAAGGTTAAAGGCTCGGATTTCTTAGAATAATTGGTTACAAAGAAGGTTATTTATCATTTATTTGACGATGAAGTAGAATTATTTGGGTTTGTATTTTATCATATCTCAAATGGCTTACAACGTTTAGAGATAACTTGTTCGTGCTTAGAAACGATGTGACAAAGACTTGACAAATCTAGCAAAGGTGTGTGATCTAACTTATGGTTCTCCATACCACATTTGCAATCCACGTTAGTATTTGTCTCATAGAAGATGTATGATTTTTGTCAAGAGGATGCGATCTACCCTTATATTCACAGATTTATTATAAGTTTGGAGTCTATCGTGATAGTACAAGATATAAGACACAAGTTTGGGTTATTCTCTTCATTCTGCATCAAGTTCATTATACTTAATTTTCTTCATCGGTAATCATTACATAGAGCCTACAAAATTGAAGATTCAAGAGATAGTTAACATATGGGTTTCAGGGGAAGCTTATTGTTAAAATGTTTAACCATTTACATGCACCACTTGAAGGGAAGTGTTTCGCTACTACTGCTGATCTTTATTACTACTCTAGTTTATATTTCTACTGCTCAGATTCATTTTTCGTATTGTGCGTAATGGTGGGCAATTTGAGTATTTGAAGGCTGGATTGGTAGTGTGATATATGGTTTTTAGTTGTTATGATCCAAGTTGCATATCTTCAGAAGACCCCTATTCGATATTTTTACAAAAAGGGGAAGAAGATCAAGATTTGCAGCTTATTATGTGTGGTGGCATGATCATAAGTTAAAGGGAAGCAGTTTACAAGGAAGTTTGTTTCATTCAGGGAGATCCATGATCTCAACTTCAGGGGAAGTTCGTGCAAGAATTTGTTTGTTTTGTCATCATCAAGTAGGGGAAGATTGTTGGTTTTACATATTTGATGAGACAAAAAGAGGCAACAAAATGAAACATAAGGCTAAATTGTCAGGATCAGAATTCCTCCAAGCTGGTGGCGAATTATGAAAGATTTGGTCACAAAAGATTTACAAGAAAATATTAGGAAAGTATTTAAATAAGTTTTTAATTAGTTTCCCTCCTTATCTTATAGATTTACTTCTTTTGGTAAGTCATGATCTCACCTATAATAAAGACATCAAAGACATAGGTTTACTGCATTCCCAGAAACATAGAAAACACTCCCAATTGAGAAGTCTAGAAGGTACACAATAGTTAGTAAGTTAGTTAGCTAGAATAATTAATAGTTAGTTAGTAGTCCCCAAAAGTATAGAAATTAGACAAGGTGTAAAACGTATGGAATAAACACATTGTTTGATAATCATATGTTTCTATATATTTCCTGCTGCATATTTTACTATTATTTGTAAAACTATTCAAGAAGAGAAATAACGATCTTCATAACAGTTTGACTATAGTTGTGTTAGATTTATCTAATATAACTAATCCTTATACAAGCTTAAAGATTCGATTCTATTGAAAGGGGATCAAACAAGTGGTATTAAGAGCTTGATGCTTGAGAAACTTTTGCTAGATAGATATGGATTAAGATTCGGCACACATGGTGCTGCTCCAAGTTCCCATGCTCAAACAGGGTGAGTTTGAGTTATGGAGGATGAGGATTAAACAATACATCCAGATGATAGACTATAAACTGTGAGAAGTCATAGAGAATGGAACCTTGCCAAAAATAGCAGTTGTGGAAAGGTGTTGAAAAAATGATGCCTGTTACATCTGCTGAAGATAAGGCTCAGAGAAGATTAGAAGTGAAGGCTAGAAGTACTTTAATGATGGGCATTCCCAATGAACATCAGTTAAAGTTTAACTCTATAAAGGATGCTAAGCTGTTGCTGGAAGCTGTAGAAAAGAGATTTGGTGGGAATGCAGTTAGTAAGATGTTAGGATTAAAACACATCTTGGTGATGTTCAAGTTACTGCTGCTAGTTATGAAGTTTCTACTGTGAGGTTTGAATAAATATTTTCTTTGATCATAACATTCATTAAGCATTTATTTATTCATACCTTTAAGTGATATAATTTTCGAAATGAAAGTTTACTACTACTTAATTGTTTACGTTTAATTTTACATGAACGTTTTTATATTTTGTGATTATCAAAACGTAAAGATGTGAAAAATATTAATAATCTTTTTAGGCATTATTTCTATCAACAATATGTATGAGTAGAAAATGCGTTGTAAGCCCATTAGGGTTCCTTGGTGTATAAAAGGAGACCCTAGGGCATGTAGTTCATATATCTCATTTTTCATATTTAGTCATTTATAGCTTCAAGGTTTTGTATAGCCCTAACACTATCAAGAGTGTTCGTATTAATATATTGAGGCTTAAAGTTTGGTATTATACAATCTTGTTTGTTACTGTTTTATTACTTATTCTTCTTAGTATCATAGACTAGATTCCGCATAGTCTTTGATATATTCAATCAAAGTTTTCATAGTTGTCTTGGATTTATTCAATACAACTAAGCCTTTTTACAAGCTAAGCAAGATCTATTCAAGTGGGATCAACAAGTCATTATTTCCCAACAATCTTCGCAATGTTAAAGTAAATATATATTTAAATATATGTGTATATATAATAATAAAATAAAAAAAATATTTTATTATTTTTGTCTCTTTATCGGCTTAACGGGGTAAGTAGAAAATCTTATCATCCTTGAACGTCCATGTTTAATCGTTTAATCTTAACACTTAATATTTACAAAAGTCACTCTTTTTGTCCTTTAGTCGAGTTGTCGCAAAATAATTGTCCACGTTATTCTCAAGTGTGACATATTTCACAAATATTTCGACATGACCCGTTCGTTTGAAAAAGGTTCCTAAGGTTTTCAAACCTTACATTTCAATATTTCCCACAATTCCGACAAAATGCCAAAAAGTTCATACTTTTAACGCGTTTATCCAAACCTGACAAAAATCGTCCAATTTAAATTATTTTCTACTTCCGTAACTATTATTAATCCATAGATTCGTTCTTAGAAATTCAAACCATTTATTTTTTTCCTCTTGGGCCCGAAGCCCAAAGTTGGTCCATTAACTCTTATTAAGTCCAACTTGCCACTTTAAATCAAATTTGAGTCCAACAACATTTGTCAAGTCCCGTATGTCCATAAAAATTCAATTTGAGTTCATTTACTAGTCATTGGGCCTTATGGCCCATTAAGGTTTTAATATTTAGCCCGATCGTTAAGACAAAGTCCATATCCTTTTTATAATAGCCCAAACCATTTCAAAAGCCCAAACTTTATGTAAGTCCAATTCAACATATATATATAAGCTCAAAATGAGCATAAGCCCAACATAACCCTTAATCAAATAAGCCGAAACAAATGGGCCAAAGCCTAATAAGCCATAAGCCCAAATATAAGCCGAAAACAAAATAAGTCATGAGCCCTTATATAAGCCGAAATCAATATAAGCCAAAACCAATTAAGTCGAACCCAAAATAAGCTATAAGCCCAATATGTAAGCTGAAACATAAATAAGCCATAAGCTCGAATATAAGCCGAAACATAGATAAGCCATAAGCTCGAAATATAAGCCGAAACATAGATAAGCCATAAGCTCGAATTATAAGCCGAAACCAAATGGGTCGAACCCCTTTTCCTTGTTGGACCGAGACCGAAACAACATCCATCAAATGGGCCGAGTGATGTTGGGCCGAGCCCAAACATACTAGCCCGAAACCAAATAAGCTATATCTAGCTTATTTTTGAGCAAAAATACAAAAATAAGACCTAAATAAGCTTCTAAATCTAAAATTACCACAACAACCAAAATTTAAAGTGTCAAACCCTTTTTCCTTTTCTCTTTGCTCACGTCGACCCCAAATGCACCCTTTTTCATATTTCGTTTTCAAGATTCGATTTTTACTACGATCCGCTTGTACAACTAGAATATTTTTACCATTATTAACACAAAAGTACAACAAAATTTTAGATTTAGAAAACTTACAAGTTTGGAGGTTCTTGGTTCGGTTGTGACGCGAAGAAAACAAATTCCAATATCTTTTCTATAACCCGAAACTACTAACTATCAACCCACTAATAAATTCTCAACCCGTGTTCTTGATAAGTCTTGAAAAAAAATATGTTTCTTGCCCTTGTGTTGCTCGTCCGAAATTCAAAGAGAGAAAAAGAAAGATATTTTTTTGTTTGTTGTGATTTTGAAATGCATGAATGAAATATTTAGGTGGTGGAAGGAATATATAGGTACTATCTTGAGACACCATTACTAGAAAATAGCCTTCTTGCCCCCTTGGAGCCTACTCGTCCGATTTAGGATCCTAGGAGGGGTTCGGGTTCTTCTTTTCGTGTCGGGATCACTTAAATGCTCAAAGTTTGATGATTTAAAATGTTACCCGAGGTTACATAACATTTTTATTGAGTTTATAAACATTTTTCCAATAATCTAGGTTATTTACACGATACATTTCCCCCTTAAACTTCCCAATTTTCATTTTGAACACGTACCGGACGTGTTACGACCAAAATACGAGTTTACTTCAAATCAAACTGAAACCTTCCTCCCAAATTTAAAGTTTCTCGACTTAAACAATACATCTTGTTACTTTTGACTCCGATCACAAATTTCACTTTTACGACTGATACACACTTAACTCAAATTTCACGAAAAATACCCGTTTTCTAATAATTTTTAACTCACACCTCCACGATTCACGTTCTTAGACAAATGTTACTTCAAATCATGAAATCACTTATTAAATAAGTTCGTTTAATTCACCCACGATTACTCAACCCGTTTTCAAATTAACTGTCGTGCCGGTACGCGCTGCGTGACGATTTTCGCGGAACGCGGGAAAACTTCCCAGAACGCATTAAATGACAACATAAACACTCCTATATGAAAGATGAATAAAAAGTGATTCCCTTACGATACTCAAGGCTCTCTCAACACCCGGTTAATTCGTAACCGTTTCACGCAAAATAAGTCAATCGAAGTCAACTTTTCAGCTTTCTGCCAATAAAGCTAACAAAATCAAAAGACTCCGATAGAAAATTACAATATTTTATAATACTTAACCCTGGAAAAGTTACCGGCTATCACAGGAACACCCTGATCCCATGCATCTTTTGATGCCAACCACACCCTTCCCTAAGGATTCGGCCCCAAACAATCGGCACCTGTCCTAGTTGGTCTAATTAGTCAGGAGTTAGGATTGAACCCAGGCTAATATCCAAATATCCCTCCTTTGACCGATCAACTGACATTGAGGTAGATGATACGGAGTTCTTGTTTTATGATCGTCATCTTTCAATAAAAAAAGTATCAAAACACAACCATCTAAAACACATGTGGGCACATATGCAATAGATATATACGTATATAAACTATAGTGAAACCATGAGAAACTCCCCTCGCGATTTTTGAGATCTCACTTAAACACTAAATCGACTTTATTCTAATCTTTTTATTTTTTTCCTCACTGACCTTTAACAAAAATGTTTATAAATTGATTAACCACTATAGTCTTGTCGTCTCTTGATTCGATCAAACTATATCTTGCTTGTCGTATTTATTTAGTTTTCGTTAAGATTTTGGCCGGTTTGGCGATTTCATTAGGGTTTTGGTTTGTTTAGGTTTTAACTAAATCGCTAGGTTTCGAATCACGTGAAGGTACAACCCTGTTTCGTTTCAAAACCCTATTTTTAGTGCGTTTATTAAAGTTGAGACGCTACTAGTGCTTCTTGAAGTGATTTGAGTATGAGAATTGGTTTCTTGAATTCGGGAGGGAGAGGGGAGAAGAATAAGCCTGATATTATTCGTATGGGGGATAAAAGTAGGAATGATCTCAAGGAAAATGATGAACGAAATAATAAAGGTGATGGTTTGGGATCGTTCCCTAGCTAGTTAGATACGTTTGGTAGTCCAACATCGTTAGCTGCAAAGATAAGTAAAGCCGAGAGTCAAATGTTTGATGGAAAGCTTAGGTTAGTGGATAATGATGGGCAACCTTTTAAACCTTCTCATGATGCTTCAAAGACCGGTTAATCTTCTAATTTGCATAAGGAGCCAACTTCTTATGCCAATATGTTGAATGATATATCTACTACTCTTAAGGTAAACTTTCGCTTTTTGGAATCTTCTGCCCCTGTTGATGATGATTTTGATGTTAGGATCTCTAT